>SJYV01004439.1:492764-557914 GCA_006410875.1 Neotragus pygmaeus | reverse complement strand
TTTTTTTTTTTTTTTTAAGCTAAGCAGCAGGCTCATCTTCAGAGAATCTGGGTGTTGTTGAGCTTGTTTGTATGCAATTGCTTGCTTTTATGAAACACTTTGACTCTAGATATACCCAGACACAGTACATTTGTGGTGTTTCTAAGTGAGTTGTTTGGCCCCTAATCCTGGACTGAGGACCATGTCTAATTCCGTGGTGGGTAAAAGCTGATGCCTCTTTATTTATCACGCTATAAACTGTGGTGCTTACAGTCATGGGGGAAGCCACCAGTGCAGTGAAGGTTCAGCTAATTCCTACACTTGACATGACTCCCAGGAACTGGTATTTTATGCTCTGTTAAGTGATTAAGTGTTAGGTGACTGATAAGGGTTATTTGGGGGCAAATGCTAAGTAGTAATGTTGGGACTGTTGTGCTAAAATTAAAGCCACAGTAGAAAAAAAAGGAATCTGGGGCCCAGTACATCAGAAAAGAAGGTCAACGGAGAAGGCATTAAATGAAAAGAACTCAAAAGTTCTTTGCATGTAGCCGTCCAAATGCAAGTCTGACCATGTCGCACTCATTTCTGGTTTGTTCTCTGATGGCTGCCCTCCCCAGCTGTAGAGAGTCCGTTCCCATCACCATGGCATGGGTGGCCCGAGGGTCCTGCCCTTGAGTTAGTGTCAGTTTGCAATGTAGATGTGGTCCACCCTAATCTAGTACGATCTCATTTTAACTTTAGTACATCTGCAAAGATACTATTCCCAAATAAGGTTACATTCATGGATCATGGTGGACATGGATTGAGGGGGGATACGGTTCAACCTGGGCTTCCCTGGTGGCTCAGGTGATAAAGAAACCACCTGTAAGGTGGGAGACCTGAGTTCTATCCCGGGTCAGGAAGATCCCCTGGAGAAGGAAATGGCAACCCACTCCAGTATCCTTGCCTGGAGAATCCCATGGACAGAGGAGCCTGGCGGTCTATAGTCTGTGGGGTAACAGAGTCGGACACGACTGAGTGCATGGTTCAACCCAGTGTACGAACTCCTCCTCCAACGAATAGCTCATACATCCTCTCACTTGCCTGCTGGGTAAGCCTGGAAGCCATTCTAATATTTTCTTCACCCACTTTCATTCTGCTTCTGAAACATATCTTTCCCTTTCTGCCTTTCTCTCTCTTTGCAAATCACCATGGTCCAAGCTACCATCCCCTGACCAAAACGGCCAAAAGGTCCTCCCTGCTCCCTCTTCTGCCCTGCTGTGGCCCAACCTCTCTTCTGCAGACAGAATGTCTCTCTGAAACTTAAACGAGGTCATTCCTTGGCCTGCACCCTTCCCATGCCTGCCCACTGGGCACAAGAGGAAACTCCAAAGCCTGTGGACCACGAGCACCCACGTGGTCTGGCCTCTGTCTCTGTGCCAGCATCGTCTTGTGCCGCAGCCACAGTGCTGGCTTCTCGGGGCCTGGGCCACACTCGCTGGGCTCTTTGCTTAGCGCGTGCCCTGCCATTCTTCCCCTTCACTGCCCCCACCCCCTTCCCCACACTGCTGCTGCTGAGTCGCTTCAGTCATGTCCAACTC
This sequence comes from Neotragus pygmaeus, assembly GCA_006410875.1. Classification (NCBI taxonomy): domain Eukaryota; kingdom Metazoa; phylum Chordata; class Mammalia; order Artiodactyla; family Bovidae; genus Neotragus; species Neotragus pygmaeus. The sequence goes on along the minus strand of SJYV01004439.1, from coordinate 556,355 downwards.
TGTGCGACCACATAGCCGGCAGCCCACCAGGCGCCCCCGTCCCTGAGATTCTCCAGGCAAGAACACTGGAGTGGGTTGCCGTGTCCTTCTCTAATGCATGAAAGTGAAGTCGCTCAGTCATGTCTGACTCTTAGCGACCTCACAGACTGCAGCGCACTAGGCTCCTCCGTCCATGGGATTTTCCAGGCGAGAGTCCTGGAGTGGGGTGCCATTGCCTTCCCCACACTGTTAGTGGTTAATTTACCCATCAGTTAGGTGTTTGCTTATGTGTTGCGCTCTTGTAAGTGAAAGTGAAAGTTGCTCTTCTGTGTCTGACTCTTTGAGACCCCATGGACTATACAGTCCATTGAATTCTCCAGGCCAGAATACTGGAGTGGGTAGCCTTTCCCTTCTCCAAATGATCTTCTCAACCCAGGGATCAAACCCAGGTCTTTCACACTGCAGGTGGATTCTTTACCAGCTGAGCCAAAAGGGAAGCCCTCAACATTTAAGAGATGACCTAAGAGTCTGGAGAAAAGGCTCTGATGGGGCCATAACTCCTGCGGCAGAGGCAGTCTGCATCCCTGCACACTTGGCACCATCAGGGTCCCTGCAAGCCAAGCAGCCGCACCACCTTCATGCTCAACTCTCACCAGGGCAGGGCTGCCACAGGCAAAAGAAAAGAAAGTCTTGTGTCTACACATGCAGAGTCACTTTGGGACCCTGTAGACTATGGCTTGCCAGTTTTTTCTGTCAGAGAGGGGGTTCTCTAGGCAAGAATACTGGAGCGTATTGGCCAATACTGGTTGCCATACCCTTCTAGAGCACTCTATTCCCTACTACCCTAGCCGCCAGTCCCCCTAAGTGGTTGGTGCTGCCAGACTCCTGCGACCCAAGCAGTTGCACCACCTCCACCACTGGCCCTCACAGGGGCAAACCCAAGTCCTCCAGGGCAGCCTCAGGAGCAAACCCCAGTGGATGACCCATGTGCAGAAGTGGAAATAAAACCACAATTGAAACCCAGGGGTAGTGTGGCTAAGGAAGAAAAACCAAAACCATCCCACCAGCTATACAAGCTGGAGGTTAAATCCACATGATCAACTAGGCAGACTCTGTCTCTGGAATATGTAAAAGGCCATTGAGAGCTCCCACAAAAGAAAACACACTGGCTCTGATAGCTGTGGATGTTGGAGGCAAGAACACACAGGAGTAGGACTAGATTACAATCTGAGCTGCCCCCACAGCAGGTCCAGGGATCAGCACAGTGTTGGAGGGCATCCTAGGGAAGTGAGGTGGACTGTGATTCCCAATGAGGGAAAGGACTCTGATAGCAGTGACTCAAGGAAAACATTTATTATTCTTATTTTTTGTCTTGTTCTGTAAATTCTTTTGGATTTTTTTTCTTTTTATTTTTTCCCCCCTTCTCTTGTAGTTGTTGATTCTATTGGCACTAAGAAATCCAATTAAGCTTTTGCGCTCCCCCCACCCCCAGTTACATGTTTTATTGTTGTCATAAACTTCTGCTTCTATGTTGGGGTTTTGCAGTTCTGTGGAGTTTTCCTCTATTTTTTTCTTTTCTCTTTTTAATTTTAATTTTTTATACCTATTATTACTTTTTCTACATTTATTCCTCTTTTGCTTTTCCTACTGTTCTTTTCCCTTGCAGTTAACCTTTAACACATATAAATCTTCTTTATCTACCTCTATTTAACTTTGCATATCTTTTCTTTCTTTTCTTTCTTTCCTTTCCTCTCAACATATTTGTTAGTTTTATTTTCATTGCTTTATTCCTCAATTGGCATCTTGCTTTGGTTTTGTTTTCCAGTTTGTGCTTTAATTAGTTTTGTGCTGGTAGATATAATTTTTGGGTTCCTTTGTTCACCAGGTCAGTCTATTGTACTTTATTTTTGTGGGACTGTTTTGATTTTGTTTATGGCTGTATATGTATATGTGTATATTCAGTCACACTTTCTATTGTTATAAACCTCTGCCTCTACATTGGGCTTTTGCAGTTCTGTGTAGTTTTCCTTTTTCCCCTCCTTTTTCTTTCTTCTTCCATTTTTTTCTCTTTTTTATAATTTTAATTCTTAATTTTTTTAAGCTGGGTATATATTTTTTCTACATTTATTCTTTTGCTTGCCTTTCCTACTATTCTTTCCCCCTTGCAGTTGATCTTTAATGTATATGTCTTCTTCATCTAACTCTATTTAACTTTGTGTATCTATTCTTTCTTCCTTTTCTTTCATCTCAACATATTTGTGAAGTTTTGTTTTCATTGCTTCCCTACTCGGCACCTTGTTTTAGTTTTGTTTTCCAGTTTGTGCTTAAGTTAGTTTTGTTCTTAAATGGTAAATATGATTTTTGATTTCCTTTGTTTGTTGGGTCAGTCTGCTGTCCTTTATTTTTGTTGGACTGTTTTCACTTTGCTCATGGGTGTATATGTGTATATTCCAATATTTTAATTATTATTTGCCTGGTTTTGTAACTGCCATTTGTCTGGGGTTCATCTTTTGCTTCTTATTTTTGAATAGTTGTCTGAATATCACTTAATTCTATAACACACCACTTGTAAAATCTTTGTTCTTGACCAGAGATCAAGTCCTGAGTCTTTGGAGTGGGAACACTGACTCCAAGACCCTAGACTACCAGAGAACTAACCCTAGGGAGTATCAAATAGTGAGAACTCACACAAAGGAAACCACTTGAATACAAGGCCTGCTATCACCCAACCACCAGTAGCACCCTGTGCAGGATGCCTCATCTAAACAACAGACAAAAATACAAACCAAATCATCAGCAGACAGGAGTACCACCTCACTCAGCCTTGCTCTTCAGAGGAAAAACAAAAACTCAGTACAAATCTCACATTATACGAAGCTCGCACAAACCACTGGACCAATCTTAAGAGAGCAGAAATCAAAAGGAAGAAAGAATTCAGCCTTCTTCAAGGAAATTATTCAACTTTCCTTAAAGCCTGGGAGAAGGAGACCTCAAACACAGTAACTAAAAAGGAAAGAAGAATGAAAAAGCAGAGAAACACTGCACAAATGAAGGAACACACTAGAAATACAGAAGTCCAAATAAATGAAGAGGACATAGGAAAATTACCAGAAAAATGATTCAGAATAATGATAGTAAAGATGACCAAAAACCTTGAAAACAAAAATGGAGAAAATGTAAGAATCAATTAACAAAGACCTAGAAGAACTAAAGAATAAGCATACAGAGACAACACAATTACTGAAATTAAAAATACTCTAGAGGGAATCAATAAGAATATCTGAAGCAGAAGAACAATCAGTGAGCTGGAAGATAAAATGGTGGATATAACTTCTGAAGAGCAGAATAAAGTAAAAAGAATGAAAAGAGCTGAGGACAGTCTCAGAGACCTCTGGGGCCATATCAAATGCACCAACATTTGAATTAAAGGGGTCCTAGAAGAAGAAGAGAAAAAGAAAGGGTATGAGAAAATTTTTGAAGAGATTATAGTTGAAAAATTCTCCAACATGGAGAGGAAATAGTCAATCACGTCCAAGAGGAACAAAGAGTCCCACACAGGATAAACCCAAGGAGAAACATGCCAAGACACATACTAGTCAAACTAACAAAGACTAAACACAAAGAATATTAAAAGCAACAAGAGAGAAGCAACAAGTAAAATACAAGGGAAACCCTATATGCTTAACAGCTGATCTTTCAGCAGAAACTCTGCAGGCCAGAAGGAAATGGCAGGATATATTTAAAGTACTCAAAGGGGAAAATCTACAACCAAGATTACTGTACCCAGCAAGGATCTCATTCAAAATAGATGAAGAAATGAAAAGCTTTTCAGACAAGCAAAAGTTAACAGAATTCAGTACCACCAAACCAACTTTACAACAAATGTTAAACTGACTTATATAGTCAAGAAATACAACAGAAGAAAACAGATCTACAAATCCAACCCCAAACAATTAGAAAATGGCAATAGGAACATATATATCAATAATTACTTTAATGTAAATAGATTAAATACTGCAACCAAAAGACAGAGACTGGCTGAATGGATACAAAAACAAGACCCATATATATGCTGTCTACAAGAAACCCACTTCAGACCTCAAGACACAGACAGGCTGAAAGTGAGAGGATGGAAATATATATTCCATGCAAATGGGAAGCAAAAGAAAGCTAGACTAGCAATCCTCATATCAGACAAAATAGACCTTAAAATAAAAGTTACAAGAGATAAGGAAGGACACTACATAATGATCAAGGGATCAATCCAAGAGGAAGACATAACAATTGTAAATATCTATGCACCCAACTTGAGAAACCCATATGTAGGTCAGGAAGCAACAATTAGAACAGGACATGGAACAACAGACTGATTCCAAATAGGAAAAGGAGTACGTCAAGGCTGTATATTGTCACCCTACTTATTTAGCTTATATGCAGAGTACCTCATGAGAAACGCTGGNTGTCCTGGTTAGTGTGGTCAGATGTTTTTTCTTCTGGTTACCCACGGTATCTATGTGGCTTTTATAGCACTTAACATGGTTATTTCTATTTTTCTGTTTTCCTGGTTGGTCAATTCTTTGAGGACAAGGGTTCTTTCTTCCTCATTTCTCAAGAAGCATCTCCTCCCCCTAAATGCCTAACATTGGCTGCCATGTGTGTGCTTAGTCACTCAGTCGTGTCCGACTCTTCGCAACCCCATGGACTGCAGCACGCCAGCCCTTGGAGTTTGCTCAAACTCATGTCCATTGAGTCAGTGATGCCATCCAACAATCTCATCCTCTGTCATCACCTTCTCCTCCCGCCTTCAATCTTTCCCAGCATCGTGGTCTTTTCTGATGAGTCAGCTCTGGCCAAAGTATTGGAGCTTCGGCCTCAGCATCAGTCCTTCCAGTGAATATTCAGGACTGATCTCCTTTAGGATGGACTGGTTGGATCTCCTTGCAGTCCAAGGGACTCTCAAGAGTCTAGCTCCACAGTTCAAAAACATCAATTCTTGGGCACTCATCTTTCTTTATGGTACAGCTCTCACATCCATCTGGGCTTCCGTGGTGCTCAGATGGTAAAGAATCTGTCTGCAATGCAGGAGACCTGTGTTCATTCCCTGGGTTGGGCAAATCCCCTGGAGAAGGAAATGGCAACCCATTCAAGTTTTCTTATCTGGAGAATTCTGTTAACAGGGGAGCCTGGCAGGCTACAGTCCATGCGGTCGTAAAGAGTCAGACACTACTGAGCAACTAACTTTCTCACATCCGTACATGGCTATTGAAGAAAACCTTAGCTTCGACCTTTGTCAGCAAAGTAATAGCTCTGCTTCTTAATATGCTTTCTAAGTTTGTCGTAACTTTTCTTCCAAGGAGCAAACGTCTTTTAATTTCATGGCTGCAGTCACCATCTGCAGTAATTTTTGAGCCCAAGAAAACAATCCATCACTGTTTCCATTGTTTTCTTCTGTATTTGCCATGAAGTGATGGGACTGGGTGCCATGATCTTCATTTTTTTGAATGTTGAGTTTTAAACCAGCTTTTTCACTCTCCTCTTTCACTTTCATCAAGAGGCTCTTTAGCTCCTCTTCATTTCTGCCATAAGGGTGGTGTCATCTGCATATCTGAGGTTATTGATATTTCTCTTGGCAATCTTGATCCCAGCTTGTTCTTCATCCAGCCCAGCGTTTCTCATGATGCACTCTGCATGTAAGTTAAATAAGCTGGGTGACAATATACAGCCTTGATGTACATCTTTCCCAATTTGGAACCAGTCCGTTGTTCTGTGTTGGGTTGTAACTGTTGCTTCTTGACCTGCATTTAGGTTTCATGGGAGACAGGTAAGGTAGTCTGGTATTCCCATCTCTTTAAGAATTTTTCACAGCTTGTTGTGATGCACAGAGTCAAAGGCTTTAGCGTAGTCAATGAAGCAGAAGTAGATGTTTTTTTGTAATTCTCTTTTTCTATGAGCCAATGGATATTGGCAATTTATACAGCCTAGTAGGTGTATATTAAGTTAAGAAATGAGTGGAAGACAGAAAAATAAACTGGGAAGATTTTTTAACAGGCTCTACATGAAAAGAATATTATTTTGTCACCTTTGTTTTTTTTATTCTATTTAAGTTTAGTTGGTTTACAGTGTTGTGTTAATTTCTGCTGTGCAGCAAAGTGATTCAGTTATGCATGTATGTATATATTTATTTTTTCATATTCTTTTCCATTGTGGTTTACCACAGGATATTGAATATATTTCTCTGCGCTGTACAGTAGGACCTTACTGTTTTTCTGTTCTGTATGCAATAGTTTACATCTACCGACACCAAGCTTTTGGTCCATCCCCTCTCCCCGCCTCCTCCACAAGTCTGATGTCTATGCCTATGAGTCTGTTTCTCTTTAGTAGGTAAGGCCATTCATGTCATGCTTTAGATGCCATATATAAGGGATAGCATGTGGTATTTGTCTTTCTGTTGACAGTCATTATTTTGATTATCATTGTTACCATTTGCTGAATGTGTGCTATATGTCAGGCGCTGTGCCAAGGATTTTTACTGCTTTTTAAATTTATTCCTCACAACAGTCCCTATGCATGGGTAGTAATAAGCCAGTTTCATGGCAGAAGAAACAGCTTCACAAAATTTCCTAAGAACATAGAGCTGGCAATTTGAACTTGCAGACCCGGGTTTCAAATCCAGACCCGTCAGCTCTGTGGCCTCTGCTTTCAGTTGCTGCGCTGCTGCCTCTGAGTCTCAGTGGAGGAGTGACTGGCAGTACTGAGGCAGGAGGCGAAGGCCATGGGGTTTCGTCCTGCACAGATGCTAGAAGGAAGGAGCCAGACAGACTCGTGGAGAAGCAATTCCCAGGTTCATGTTCCTTGTACAAAATAATTACAAAATTTAAACCTGTGATTTAAGTAGCTTGCCTTAACCTGCATCTTTTATTAGTTTAATCTTGCTCTTGGTATCACCATCAGGACAGGCATCTTAGATACATCTTTAGCAGTAGAAGAAGTCAATATAGGTAAAATCTGAAAAGATCATGGAGCAAAGTGATTTTAGTTTTTTTCTATGTGTAAACTGGGTTTTGTAGTTAAGAGTTGAATCTTTTGAAAGAGATTCTTGTTTAGGGGATGAGCCTCAAAGTTATGTTGTTTAGGACTTGAAAACTTATGATTTAGTATGCTTGGAAGGTATAGCAGATAATTTGAGAATCAGCACTTGCTAATCTCTAACATAAGTTGATAGATATCTAGTTTATGTGATTTTTTTTTAAGTTTTTGTTTCCTGAGATAGTGTTTGTTATTAAAAAAAAAATTACTTTTTCCTTCCTTCTCATACTATGTACAGGACTATTCCTTACCCAGTTAGTTTATTTAGAGGTATGTTACATTTAATCAGTATAGTGAGAACACAGTCTTGACATCTGTGTACTGTTTTTAATTCATTACGGGAGTTAAATACTTTTAAATTTTGTTACCTTAAAAAGAGCTAAACCTGGATATTGGTCTTAAAAAAGTTTCCTAAAAGAATTTCTCTTTTCTCTTGACTGTGTTTTAAATACTGTATTTGTAACCATAGTTAGATATATTTGAACTTTACTGCTTTCAGAATTATATAATTCAGTGCTTTGTAAAATTTTATTAAAAATTACATGTAAACACTTAAGAGCAGTGTACTGAATTATGTTCCATTAAAAATTAAAAATGCCTGAATGAAATTGAGCTCTGGTAAATAAGAATTTAGGGTTGCGAGAGAAGGGGATATATGTATGCATGTGGCTAATTCGTGTTGATCTATGGTGGAAGCCATCACAATATTTAAAGTAATAATCCTCTAATTAAAAAAAAAAAAATTTAGGGTTGGAGTACAGGGAATGGGAAAATCATGTCAAGATCTTAGGCTCATTAGTACTTTCACATTATCTACCACAGGTTGACTTACTTTCTGTTTTTCAGACAAACAAGTTTTATTTTCACTTTGCAAGCTTGCATAATTATAAAAAATGTTTTGTAAAAAGTTTAAAGTTGTACAAACTTTATAAATAACCCTGCAATCATGCATAGTAGATGGTCTAGTAAATGTGCAATAACTTTGAACTACATCAGCTGTAAATCACGTCGTTTCTTTGTAATTTGTGGGCTTGGTTATAGGTGCACTTGTCTCCAGGCGTAAAGGTTGGGTTTCAGTATTTTAGTGTCCTGTTTCCAACATGCATACATCTTCAAACTTGATTCAAGCTAGTGATGGAGAACTTAGTATACTAACTTACCATACCAGAACCACTGTTGGAGTTCCTAAATTTAGCATGCATCAGGATTACCTGGAGGGCTTGTTAAACCATAAATTGCTGGCCCCCAAATCTAGTATTTGATTCAGTAAGTCTGGAGTGAGACTCAGGAATGTAATAAATAATTCTTACAAGTTCATAAGTGATAACTATTTGATCGAGGGACCAAACTTCGAGAACCACTGTATTATACTAATTAATCACTATACTAATCACTTATTTTAAAAGTTCAAGAACCTGCATACACAGATTAAGGCCTTGATCTTGTAACCTTAGTTGAAAGTGAAAGTGAAGTTACTCAGTTGTGTCCGATTTTTTGTGACCCCATGGACTGTAGCCTGCCATGGACTGTAGCCTGGCAGGCTCCTCCGTCCATGGCATTTTCCAGGCAAGAATGCTGGAGTGGGTTGCCATTTCCTTTTCCAGGAGATCTTCCCGACCCAGGGATTGAACCCTGGTCTCCTGCATTGTAGGCAGACACTTTACCCTGTGAGCCACTAGGGAAGTACCCAGTTGTAGACATCAATTAAAAAAAAAAAGGTTATTATTTGTTTTTGGTTGCACCCGATCTTGATTGTTACATGCGGGGTACTTGTTAGTTGCAGTGCATGGCCTTCTCGTTGCGGCGGTTTCTCTTGTTGCAAAGCATGGGCTCGAGAGCGCAGGCTCGGCGGTTGTGACACACGGGCTTAATTGCTCCTTGGCAATGTGGAATCTTCCCAGGCCAAGCATCAAACCCATGTCCCTGGCAGGCAGATTCTTATCCACTGCGCCACCAGGACGTCCCAACATCAATTTTTCATGTTGCAGTTGTGACCTATCCCACTTCTTGGTGATTTCTACCATTTTTTTTCATTATAAAGCAACAACATTAGCTATATAAACCAGTATTTATTTGGACTTGAATATTGCATTTTAGTATATGATTTGTATATAGTATTGTTTAAAAGACTTCTGTGGCCTAAATAATGTGATTCTCTTTAAAATATCCTGAAAAATAGTGTTGTACCTGCTTTGAGAAGACTGAATAGCATCCAGGAACGTTAAAGGCATAGAAAAGGGAAGTACTGAGTATTAAGAAGAAAATAAGCCTTAAACATTTATCCTCTCCATGAAAAGAAACATCAACTATATTGGCCAAATGCACTGGGTCTTCTGGGACTGAGCGTTTCTAACAGGCCTCTAGGTGATGCTGAGTTTGTGGCTCCAAAGCTATTATGTAAAGGAAGGTCCAAAAACATTAGTTTCTTTCCTTTCGATTGATTGATTTATTTATGGCCGTGCTGGTCTTCCTTGCTGCTCAGGCTTTTCTGTAGCTGAGGCGAGCAGGGTCTACTCTCGAGCTACGGTGTGCGGGCTCAGGAGTTCTGGTTCCGGGCCCGAGAGCACAGGCTCAGGAGTTGTGGTACGTGTGGGGTCTTCTGGAACCAGGGACTGGAGCCCTGTCTCCTGCATTGGCAGGCTGACTCTTTGCCATTGAGCCACCAGGGAAGCCCTACAATGTCAGTTTTTAATGTTTCCATGTAAGTTTCAATTAGTATGTAACACAGGAGCAGACATAATACTTGAGCCTGTAAACAGGTCATTCAGGTTAAACTGCAGTTGCTGTTGGTTGTTTAGTTGCTAGGTCGTGTCAGACTCTTTGGCAGCCCTGTGTTCTGTAGCCCCCCAGTGTCCTCTGTCCATGGGATTCTCCAGGCAAGAACACTGCAGTGAATTGCCACTTCCTTCTCAAGCGGGTCTTCCCGACCCAGGGATCAGACATCCCCGTCTCCTGCATTGGTAGGCAGATTCTTTACCACTGAGCCACCAGGGAAGAGCCCCAAAAATGCAGTGATAATTTTAAACCATGCCCTGGCAGACTCGTACAGTTAAATAAAACTAAAAGCCACCACGGGGACAGCAGTATCCTCGGCAAATACACAGTTTGCCTCTTGTGACTGTTATGATAATATGGTATTATTATGAAAATAAGACCGATGTCAGCATTTGGGTGCTTAATGTGCGCCAGGCACTCTTCTGCGTTCCTTGTGTGTATAAACTCATTCTGTCGTCACTGTCGCCCACTGAGGCTGCTGCCACTGCTGAGTGGCCTCAGTCGTGGCTGACTCTGTGCGACCCCATAGATGGCAGCCCACCAGGCTCCCCCGTCCCTGGGATTCTCCAGGCAGGAACACTGGACTGGGTTGCCGCTTCCTGCTCCAGTGCATGAAAGTGAAAGTGAAGTCGGTCAGTCCTGTTAGACTCTTCCGACCCCATGGACTGCAGCCCACCAGGCGCCTCCGTCCATGGGATTTCCCAGGCAAGAGTACTCGAGTGGGGTGCCATTGCCTTCTCCGCCACTGAGGTTAAGTGTTGTTAATGTCCATATTTGGCCCTAAGACGTAGAACATGCTCAAGAACTCACCTTTAGTTAGTAGTGGAGCCGGGATTGTATCTAGGCACTCTGTTTCTACAGCCTGGGATCCTGATCACTATTCTTTTTTTTGTCTTGTTTTTTATTAATTTATTCATTTTAACGGAGGCTAATTAGTTTACAATATTATAGTGGTTCACTATTCTATATTATATTTGTTGTCTATACATTTATTTCTTATATATTATTTATAGAACAGTGCCTGGCACACAGTAAGATCTGTAGCAGTACAGGTAGTTTTCAGCGGCATTTAATTGTATATACGTAAGGTCTGCAGAGCATATGTTTTTGTCCCTTTATGCAAGTNGACTGAACTGAACACATACATATGATACGGAATCTAGAAAAATGATATTGAAGAATTTATTTACAGGGCAACAGTGGAGAAATAGACATAGAGAATAGATTTATGGACATGGGAAGAGGGGAGGAGAGGGTGAGATGTATGGAAAGAATAACATAGAAACTTTCATTACCATATGTAAAATAGATAGCCAACTGGAATTTGCTGTATGGCTCAGGAAACTCAAACAGGGGTTCTGTATCAACCTAGAGGGGTGGGATGGGAAGGGAGTTTCAAAAGGGAGGGGGTATATGTATACCTATGGCTGATTCATGTTGAGGTTTGACAGGAAACAGCAAAATTCTATAAAGCAATTATCCTTCAATAAAAAATACATTAATTAAAAAGAAAGTAATGACTTAAACATTTCTCTGATCCCTTTGTCTAAATCGAGTCCCCCTCTTGATCTTATCCTACCCTTGATTTTTCTGTACGGCACTTGACCCTTGGCAATTATGCTTTTGTGACTGCCTGTTTAATCCATATAGACTCTATTAGATTGAGCTCTGTGAGGACATAGGTCATTTTGTTAACTTGGAGCTGTATCTCCAAGTTCTGTGAAAAATGCCTGGCAAAGAGTAAAGGTTCAAGTATTGGAATGAATTAATCTTAGCCATATCCTCCCCTCTGTCCCCTCTCCTCAGTTAATTATCTATCCATTGGATATTTGAATGTCCACACTCAAATATGTGTGCCTGGGCTTGTGCAAGGCACTAGAGAAAATAAATGTGTGTTATGACTGGGTTATTTCTTTTTATACACACTGACTTGTAACTGCTCAGAAGCAGACCTCAAACCACAGAAAAGACTGAGCAAGCTACATGTGCTCGTTCCATGGCCCACGTGCCCTATTTTTCCATGCTGTTGTTGGAGAGGAAAAAACTTTCTCCTCTACCCTCTTAGGTTCAGTGCCTGGGGCCTTGCAAATTAAGCTGACAAAAGATTAACTGGAGAAAAAGATTTATTTATTTCACATATAGAAATTCAATAAAAACCCCAAATAGATGTTGCAAACTGGAGGCTTATATATCATTTTAACAAAAAGTGATACATTCATGGAGAAGTGACAAGGCAAAGGAAAATGGGTAGTAAATTGTTGGAATGTAAATAGATGTGGGAAAACAATGGAAGGTAATTGTTATTTTAGTAATTGTTATGCATATTCCGCTGGTGCCATCTCTGGGCTGGTAAGAGTCTAGAGTCCTCTCTGGTGATTGGGACTGGTTCTGCCCCAGAAGATTCTGCCTACTAAAGGACTTCCCTGATGGTTCAGTAGTTAAGACTCTGTGTTTCTTCTGCAGGAGGCCTGGGATTGATCCCTGATAGGGGAACTAAGATGCTGCATGCTGCATGGCCAAAACAAACAAACAAACACAATTGTTAAAAAGGTGTCTTTTGAGATGGGCCACATTCTGTGTTTGGAATGTGTCTCTCTCTAAATCGACTTCTTACCTTAAAAAAAAAAAAAAGATTAGTAGTGGTTTTGCCCTTTCTGATATGAGAAGTGGGAGAGGAACTCCTTTGCAAAGTAGGGAGTTTGCTTCAGCAGATAGGGGGAGGCTGATGCAGAAAGCTCAGCTTCTCTGAACACTGGTGCCTAATGGAATCTCAGAGATAGAGTTTTGGGTGAAGTAGAAAAGGAGTCCCTTGGATAGCAAGAAGATCAAACCAGTCAATCCTAAAAGAAATCAACCCTGAATCTTCATTGGAAGGACTGATGTTGAAGCTGAAGCTCCAATACTTTGGACACCCGATGCGAAGAACTGACTCATTGGAAAACACCCTGATGCTGGGAAAGATTGATGACAGAAGGAGAAGGGGACGACAGAGAATGAGATGGTTAGATGGCATCATCAACTCAATGGACACGAGTTTGAGCAAACTCCAGGAAATAGTGAAGGACAGGGAAGCATGGCTTGCTGCAACCCATGGGGTCACACAGAATCAGACACAACTGAGTGACTGGAAAACAACAACTATCCGTTTTATTACTTTGTCAGGCAAAAAGGGGGCCACAGCAGGCCAATACCCTCAAAACTGTATCCCAACTTTGGGGAAATAGAACTTTTATTGTTCAAAGAGGGCATAATCAGCTTGTGGACATTCTTCTAATGTGTTGGTGGTGAGGTAAGAAGTTGACATCATCAGCATTTAGTCCAACTGGTCTGGGGTCCACATGCTTGTGAGCAGCATATCACTGTTAATCATTAAGTTCTTCCATCTGGAGGGGGTTTCAGTTTCTGCAGAGCAGCTCAGAGATTCTGTGCATATCCTCTGATGGGGAAACAGGACCTTGCTCCAAGGCTGCTCTTTCTCCCTGGTCGTGCATCCTCTCCCTTCCCTAATTACCAATGGCTTCAATCAGCCCATTGGAACTCAGGGAAAGTCATGGAGGCTGAATGAAGACTGTTTCCTATAATCAAAGAAATGAGAGACACAAAGACCTTGAGCCCTGGAGTCCCACAGGGCCCTGCACGAGATCACTTAAATACAACTTATTTGGGGTGGCGTATTCTGATCCCCTTGGCTGTTTCAGAGTCTTTCCTGTTTGGCTTCTAGCATGTCTATGAGACTTCTCGTCTCCAAGGATGAATCTAGGAGGTACACTATGTACCTTGCATGTTTATTTTATCCATATCCCATTAAAAGGCATGGGCTCCCCTGGTGACTCAGTGGTAAAGAATCTGCCTACAATGCAGGAGACCCAGGTTTGATCCCTGGGTGGGGAAGATCCCCTGGGGGAAGGCATGGCAACCCACTCCAATACACTTGTCTGGAGGATCCCATGGACAAAGGAGCCTGGTGGACTACAGTCTGTGGGGTCGTGCAGAGTTGGACATGACGGAAGCAACTGAGCACAGACGTACACAGATTCTTAAAAGGCACAGATTCTTTTCCAGGTGAGAAGTTGAGACTTGGGAAGAGTTTCACACAAGTGGTCCAGCCCACGGTCTGGCCAGGGAATTTGACCCTGGAGCTGACTGTGCTCCTGTCGCTGTCTGGGTTCTCCAGGAAGCAGACTTGGAGCCAGAGTTCTTGCTCAGGGAGCTCATTAGGGTATTCTCTGGGGTCCACCTCTGTTGGAGGGAGGACAATGGACTGGACAGAGAGAGAAATCAGGCCCACAGTCTCTGGTGACCCTACGGGTTACTTGCAAAGGGCAGCAGAATTTGCTGAGGTTCTTGAAGGTTGGAATTACTGATAGTCGTTTTGAGAATAATCTAGATGAACCAGCTGTATTGTTCCAGACTCCCAGGTGCATTTATTCCTGAAGGTTAGAGGCTCTCTTGTTCTGTGTGGCAGAAAGACCTGGGCTGCAGGTTGTAGATAGAGACCTTTGAAAAGGGCAGCTAAATAGCAAGGGGATTGCTTGCAATTTAGCGGCAGAGCTAAGCCTTACTAGTGAGCAAGATGAACAGCAAATGGGTACCAGGGGAAAGCTGGGCTGAGTTTCTGCTGCCAAAGGACAAAGTCAGTAGAGCCTCTCCCTACTCCCCTCCCACCTCTGCCAGCTAGTACATGCTTGTTGCCCTGTTGATCTGCCTTCAAAAAATGGGCTCATCTACCACCTTCCAGAATAGCTTAGGAGGTCATTCTTACTCAGGAGATCAAACACAATTCTCCTTTATCAGGGCTCCGCATGCTTGTTCTGAATGTATGTACATTCTGTGCATGCATTCTGTAAATGTCTGGACATTCTTCAGGCTAATTGGCATTTGAAAAAATGGGAATGTCCCCTTCCTTCCCTATGGGGGACCAGCCTCCATTAGGCTCTTGCTGTGGCCAGGCTGTGTGAAATGCTTTGAGTAGCTTATTTCACATAATCCTCACAGTCTCATGAGGTAGAATAGATCCATTTCATGTAAGAGAAAGCCAGAGCTTAGACAGTGTAATGGAATTGCCCAGGGCTAGACAAATTAGCAAGCAGGAGTAACTGACTTCTGTCCTGGGTCTACTTCCACGGCTTTCCCTGTGGCCTCTGCTCCTCCTGTTCCCACCAGACTTCCTCTCTGGTTTCACTGCAGGTTTTTTTACTGGGGTGCAGGCTCCTGGGAGTGCTGTGGCTGGAAAGGGGAGTGATCAGCTAATGATGGCCACCCCCTGTGTCAAGGATGAGCTAAGCCTTCATTTAGGTGAGGCTGGCAGATGTTGGCCTGCAGGGTAAATACAGCCCACAGCTCCTGAGCTAGAATAGTTTTTGCATTTTTAAATGGATGAAAAAAAAATCAGGGGGAGAATACTTTGTGACACCTGATAATTACATGAAATTTAGCTTCCAGTGCCTATAAAAAAAAGTCTTACCGGAACACAGCCACATCCATTGTAGCTTTCACTCTACCAGGTCAGAGATGAGTAGCTTGCAATGACAGAGTCTGTGTGGCTTACAGAGCCTAAAGTATTTACTATCTAGTGCAAATGTTAGTTGCTCAGTCATGCCCAACACTTTACGACCCCATGGCTCCTCTGTTCATGGAATTCTCCAGGCAAGAATACTGGAGTGGGTTACCATGCCCTTTTCCAGGGGATCTTCCTGACCCAGGGATAGAACCTTGTCTCTTGCATCACAGGGAGATTCTTTACTGTTTGAGCCACCAGGTTCACTTCAGTTCAGTCGTTCAGTCGTGTCTGACTCTTTGCAACCCCATAGACTGCAGAATGCTAGACTTCCCTATCCATCACCATCTCCCAGAGCTGGCACAAATGCATGTCCATACAGTCAGTGATGCCATCTAACCATGTCATCCTCTGCCACCCGCTTCTCCTCCTGCCTTCAATCTTCCCTAGCATCAGGGTCTTTTCCAATGAGTCAATTCTTTGCTTCAGGTGGCCAAAGTATTGGAGTTTCAGCTTCAGCTTCAGTCCTTTCAATGAATATTCAGGGTTGATATCCTTTAGGATCGACTGGTTTGATCTCCTTGCAGTCCAAGGGACAATCAGGAGTCTTCTCCAACACCACAGTTCAAAAGCATCAATTTTTCAGTGCTCAGTTTTCTTTATAGTCCAACTCTCACATCTGTACATGACTACTGGAAAAACCATAGATGGACCTTTGTTGGCAAAATAACGTTTCTGTCTAGGTTTGTCATAGCTTTTCTACCAAGGAGCAAACATCTTTTAATTTCCTGGCTGCAGTCACCATCTACAGTGATTNTCACATCTGTACATGACTACTGGAAAAACCATAGATGGACCTTTGTTGGCAAAATAACGTTTCTGTCTAGGTTTGTCATAGCTTTTCTACCAAGGAGCAAACATCTTTTAATTTCCTGGCTGCAGTCACCATCTACAGTGATTTTGGAGCCCAGAAAAATAAAGTCTCTCAATGTTTCCATTGTTTCCCCACCTATTTGCCATGAAGTGAGGGGACCAGATGCCTTGATCTTAAGTTTTTTGAACGTTGAGTTTTAAGCCAGCTTTTTCACTCTCCTCTATTACTTTTATCAAGAGGCTCTTTAGTTCTTCTTCACTTTCTGCCATAAGAGTGGTGTCATCTGTTTATCTAAGGTTATTGATATTTCTCCCAGCAATCTTAATTCTAGCTTGTGCTTCATCCAGTCCAGGGTTTTGCATGATATACTCTGCCAGTATCTGCTGGATCATTGAAAAAGCAAGAGAGTTTCAGAAAAACATCTATTTCTGCTTTATTGAGTATGCCAAAGCCTTTGACTGTNAGGTAGACAGACCCCAGCATGGCTAGGATTTGAGGCTGAGCTCTCCTAGAGCCCATTCCTGGCTCTCAGACATGGTTGCCTCTATAAAATGAGAAGGTTAGGACTTCCCTGGTGGTCCAGTGGTAAGGATTCCACCTGCCAATACATGTGACATGGGTTCGATCCTTGGTCCCGGGAGATTCCACATGCTGCAGGGCAACTAAGCCTGAGCGCCACAGCTACTGAAGCCCACAGGTCCTAAAGCCTGTGCTCCACAATGAGAGAAGCCACTGCAATGAGAAGACTGGGCACCACAACTAGAGAGAGAGTAGCCCCTCTAGCTGCAAGTAGAGAAAGCCTGCATGCAGCTGTAAATAAATAACATTTTTTTAAAAAGAAAGTTTTTTTTTTTTTAGATGAGAGAGTTGAATTAAATGAACATGTCAGTGGCCAGGCTGTCATAACAGAGCACTGCAGAGTGGGTAGCTTAAGTGGCAAAATTCCTTTCTCTGATTTTGAGGCTAGAAGTCCAAGATCAGGGCGAGAGTGGGGTTGATTCTGCAACCTTTCCTCCTGGCTTGCAGGTGGCCAGCTTCTCGCTGTGTCCTCTCATGGCCTGTCTTCTGTACACGCTCCCCTGGTGTCTCCTCTTCTTATGGACACCAGTCCTATGACTCAGGGCCCACCCTTATGACCTCATTAAACCGTAATTGCCTCCTTAAAGATCATGCCATTGAATGTGGTCACATGGGGGTTTAGGGCTTCAGCATGTGAATTTGGGGGGGTACACTTAAGTCCATAGCAATGAGAAATTGCAAATCAACGAGGTGGGGAAGTGGTTGTCCTCTCTGCAGGGGGATCAATTATTGGGTGATGAGAGAAGACTCTCTTTTTCTAGCTAATATCACCTCTTACCCCCATTCCTGCTTGAAATATTCATGCCAGAATGAGTTACTGTCACTGGTGCTCACCTCTCTTCTTCGTNTCTCTGCAGGGGGATCAATTATTGGGTGATGAGAGAAGACTCTCTTTTTCTAGCTAATATCACCTCTTACCCCCATTCCTGCTTGAAATATTCATGCCAGAATGAGTTACTGTCACTGGTGCTCACCTCTCTTCTTCGTGTTAAAAAAATTTTTTTAATTAAATTTAACTAATTTACTTGGCTGTGTTGGATCTTAGTTGCCCTGTGACATGTGGGATCTTACTTCCCCTGCCAGGGATGGAACCTGAGTCCCTTGCATTGGAAGATAGATTGTTAACCGCTGGACAACCAAGGAAGTTCCCTCTTCTGCATGTTGAGTTGTAGCAAACTCAACTAGTTACCCTCCGAAACACATTGTGCCCATTTCCTTTGATAGCAGAGGTGTCTGCCTAGGGCTGCGTTGTGACTTCTGTGAGTCTCTCCTTGTCCTCATGGCCCAGTTCGCAGTGGTCTGTTTCACTCTGCCTCCAGGTATTCTGTGTATAACATGAGGGGAGGGTATTGGTTCCCTCTGGCTGCTGTAACAAATTACCATACTCTTAGTGGCTTAGAGTAATGCACATTTATTCTTTTACTGTTACAGAAGACAGAAGTACAGACAGTTTTACTGGGCTAAAGTCAGGGTGTCAGCTGGGCTGCATTGCTTCTGGAGGCTCTAGGGGAGAGTACATTGCCTTGACCATGTTCCATGGCTTGTGACCGTTTGCTCTGTCTTCAAAGTGCCTCACTCCAATCTCTTTCTGTTACCATATTGCCTTCTGCTTTGTTGTTGTTTTTCAGTTGCTAAGTCGTGTCTTTAATATACTATATTTGTTTTTCTCTTTCTGACTTACTTCACTCCATTTAACACATTCTTAACTGACTCAAATTCATTCCATTTTATGGCTAAGTAAACAGTCCATTGTATGCTGCCCTGGGTGCTAGTTGTGGCTTGCGGGATCTTCACTGTCGCATGGGGACTCTTATTTGTGACATGCATGTGGGACCTAGTTCCCTGACCAGGGATCAAACCTGGGCACTGTGCAGTGAGAGCATGGAGTCCTAGCCACTGGACCACCAGAAAAGTCCCCATGTTGCCTTTTTAAATTAAGATGCTTGTGGTTATGTGGGGACCACATTCCCCCCCTCCGTCCCCACTGCCCGCCATGTAAAGATCTTTAACCTAATCACATCTGCAAAATCCTTTGTGTCATATAAGGTCACATGCTCTCAGGTTATGGGAACTAGGATTTGGAGGCCTTGTGGGGGCATTTCTCAGCCACAGGGGTTTAGATAGCCGCACATTGATTTATTTTGTAGTGCAGGAGCTGCTTTCCTGCCCATTTCTGCTTTCGTCATAGAAGGAATGATTTTCTTCATTTTGATGTGGGGTGGAGGTAGGAAGTAGGGTGAATAGACTCAATCAGTGGTCCTCAACGTGTGTTCCCCAGATCAGCAGCATCAGCATCTCCTGGTAACCTGTTAGAAATGCAAATTCGCGGCTCCTACCTCAGACCTCCTGAATCTGAAATTCAGGGAATGGGATCCAGCAGTGTATTAAAAAGCAGAGACACCGTTTTGCTGACTAAGTCTGTCTAGTCAAAGCTATGATTTTTCCGGTAGTCATGCATGGATATGAGAGTTGCACCATAAAGAACGCTGAGTGCCAAAGAATTGATGCTTTCAAACTGTGGTGTTGGAGAAGATTCTTGAGAGTCCCTTGGACAGCAAGGAGATCAAACTAGTTAATCTTGTATGTGTTAGTTGCTCAGTTGTATCCAACTCTGCGACCCCATGGACTGTAGCCCACCAGGCTTCTCTGTCCTTGGGATTTCTCCAGGCAAGAATACTGTTGTGAATTGCTGTTGCCTTCTCTAGGGGATCTTCCTGACTCAGGGGTCGAACCCTGGTCTCATATATTGCAGGCAAATTCTTTACCATTTGAGCTACAGGGAAGTCCAATCAATCTTAAAGGAAATCAACCCTGAATATTCTTTGGAAGGACTGATGCTGAAGCTCCAATACTTTGGCCACCTGATGTGAAGTGCCAACTCATTGGAAAAGACCCTGATGCTGGGAAAGATTGAAGGCAGGTGGAGAAGGGGGCGACAGAGAATGAAATAGATAGCATCACTGACTCAATGGACATGAATTAGAGCAAACTCTGGGAGATAGTGGAGGACAAAGGAGCCTGGTGTGCTATAGTCCATGGGGTTACAGAGGGTTGGACACGACTTGTTGACTGAACAACAACAAATCTGTACTTTCACAAACTTTGCCTTGTGATCTTGCCTTTGTTTAAGATTTTGGTATTGCATTCATGGTGGCCTTTTTCTTTCTTTTTCTTTTTACATTGCTTTAATTTTTTAAAAATAGTTCATATTTGTCTTGACTATTGAGCTTTTTGGTGCCATCTTAACTTTTGCACCTGAGGTGGGTGCTGCATATGCTTCACCCTCACAATGGCCCAGTGTCTCCTATGAGTCTGTGATGTCAGAGCTGAGAGCGGGGGCCAGAAGGAGTGAGCTCAGAGAAGAAGGGGCATCTCAGGTGGAGAGAAGAGCAGGTGCAAAAGCAGGATGTTTGGAGGGGACATAACAAATAGGACCAGAAAGACCCCTGTGCCATGCAACTCCTAAATGTTTCTTAAGCTCCTACAGCAAGTCCTGGGGGCTCCTGGCCTTTAACAATCCAGAATTTCGACCTACATATTGACTTTGGGGAGCCTCAGAGAGGCAGCTAGAACAAGGTTAGGTCTTGGTCTGCCTGTGTGAGGTTGGCGAGGCGTGCCCCAGGCGATCTTCCTCCCAGAAATGGTTTTTGGCACCCAGCAAATAAGGTAGGGAAAGCGCAAAAGGCTGTGTCTCATAAAAGATGCATTTAGCACAGGTTTCTATTGCAGCACTAATAGCATTAGCCGTTGAGTAGAAGGTAAGAGAACAC
Source organism: Neotragus pygmaeus (assembly GCA_006410875.1). Taxonomy (NCBI): domain Eukaryota; kingdom Metazoa; phylum Chordata; class Mammalia; order Artiodactyla; family Bovidae; genus Neotragus; species Neotragus pygmaeus. The sequence goes on along the minus strand of SJYV01004439.1, from coordinate 535,795 downwards.
AATTACCCTGTTTTAATAACAAGGCTGACAACACAGTTTTAATCCCAGAGGAGCCTTGCTTTAAGTTTTGAGAGTTCTCTCTCCAGTGAATTCTCAGTCCTAAGCTAGCTTGTAACCTTACATTCCTATTTGCCCAGAATGGTCCTGGTTTATGTCTGATTGCCAATATAGCTGTTACTAGCACCCCCTTTCACCTGCAAGTGCCCCCATTCAGATTATAAACAATATGATCACCATAGTGATATAGAACTGAGGAAACTAAACCCAGACGGGATGCTGGGCTCCCCACCGGCTCCTTAGAAAAACCCACCTCTGGCAAAACAAAGTGAAGTGAGTGAAAGTATTGGTTGCTTAGTCATGTCTGACTCTTTGTGACCCCACGGACTGTGGCCTGCCAGGCTCCTCTGTCCATAGCATTCTCCAGGCAGGAATACTGGAGTGGATTGCCATTTCTTCCTCTAGTGGATCTTCTCGAACCAGGGATGGAACCCGTGCCTCTTGCACCGCAGGCAGATTCCTTACCGCTGAGCCACCTGGGAAGTAGCCCCCAAATCCACCAAATCTCAGACTGTCCATTTGTCCATGGATGTTTGAGGGCCTGTCCTTGCCAGTGCTTCTTCTTTGGGAAAATGTCTATTTAGGTCTTCCATCCATTTTGTGATTGGATTGTTTGTTGGTTTGTTTGTTTTAATATACTGAGCTTTATGTTTGTATATTTTGGAGATTAATGCCTTCTCAGTTTCTTTATTTGCAAATATTTTCTTTCATTCTGAGGACTGTCTGTCTTACGGTTTTCTTAGCCGTGCAAACACTTTTAAGTTTAATTAGGTCCAATTTGTTTATTTTTGTTTTTATTTTCATTACTCTGGAAGGTGGGTCAAAAAAGATCTGAAAACCAGGCAAAAGACTTCCTAGGAACAGACATTGGAATTTTTTTTTTATACTCGAGAAGAAGATTAAGTAGAACAAGAGGAAACAAGGACGTCCTTGAGATAAAGCAGTGTTCACTTTCATTTAAAGGCTCACTTTTCCAATGGGAAGCTTTTTCTTTTAATAGTAACAGTGGTTGGTGAATAGAAATTCTTGGTGAAAGCTAATGCAGTGCCCCAACTCAGTGTTTATATCTAAAATTACAGCTGGAAAACCTAGTTCTAGACACTCTGAAGTTAAAACAACAGCCCCTTCTGTATTCCTGCTGCTGTAGGGTAAGAGTTGTTAAGTTTGGTGTGTATCCACCCAAACTTTCAAAAGTGACTTTTATTGAGGTGTGACAACAACAACAACATTATAACAAAAACACAGATTCTAAGATGATGCTCCTGTATTGAGAGGAGCTTTGCAAGTCCTCTGAGTCCTTCCACTGGGGTTTCCTCTCAGTCACCCCTTCTCCCTTACCCCTAAAAATGACCGCTATCCCGACCCCTTATGACTATGAAGTCCCACAAGATGAAACTAAATGGTATCACCCATGTAATTATATCTGGTTTCCCTTTCAACCTTGAGACTCCTCCATGTCTCATTGCATTAGTTCACTTTCAATCCTGTGTATATTCCCTCGTATGAATACATTCATTTATCATATACTACTGAAAGAATCTGCAAAAGCAGATGTGAGAGACATGAGTTCAATCCCTGGGTCAGAAACATCTGGAGAAGGAAATGGCAATCTACTCCAGTATTATTGCCTGGAAGATCCCATGGACAGAGGAGCCCAGCAGGCTACAGTCTATGAGGCTGCAAAGAGTCAGACACGACTGAGTGCACGTGCGCACGCACACACAGACACACTATTGGTGAAAATTGGGGTTGTTTCCTATTTGGAACTGTTATGAGTAAAGAATGCTTCTGTGAACATTCTGGTAATATTCTGGTGTACATGGATGTGTATTCTGCTAGGTGTGTACCTAGGATAAGGATCGCTAGATTGGAGAGTAGGTGGATGCTCAACTTTAACATGATGTCTGGCGGTTTTCCAAAGTGTTTGTACCACTTCCACCAGTAGTGTCTGAGAGTTCCTGTTGCTCTGTACCTTTGCCAGTACTTGGGATTGTCAATGTAAAGTTTTGGCAGTTATGGTGGTTGTGTATAAAAGTTTCCTTTTAATTTTAATTTGCTTTTCCCAATGAATAATGGGTATGAGCATCTTTTCATACAGGTCATTTTAAATACCCCCTTTATGAAGTGCTTGTCAGAGTCTCTTGTTTGTGTTTTAATTGAGTTCTTTGTCTTGTTGATTTAAAAGAGTTACTTCTATAATATCATGAGAATAGGAGTCTTCTCTTGGCTATCAGTGTCTTATTATCAATTTTTCCTTATGGCTAGTGCTTTTTGTGTCCTGTTTAAGAAGTCATTTCCCACCCCAATGTCGAAAAGATACTCTTTATTATTGTCAAAGAGTTTTAATTTCACATTGGAGTCTACAGTCTACCTAATAATTGCCTTCTGTGTATGGTGTGAGGTTGCGGTAAAATTTAACTTTTCCCCCCATATGAATTTCCCTTAATTGAGTACCATTGAGCATCTCCACTGCTCTGGAGTCAACCTTTGAACACTTTATTCTCATTTGTTGGTCCATTTGGATATCCTTGGGTCAATATCATACTCTCTTAATTGCTGAAGCTAAACATCCATCTGGATAATGTGGTAGAGCATGTCCTCTCATTTTTGGTAGTCTTCTTCAAGAGATTTTGGTCCTTTGCCTTTTCGATTAAATTTTGGAATCAGTTTTTCAATTTTCACAGAAAATTTTTTCAAATTTTAATCAGATTATTATTATAGATTATTGGGGAGAATTGGGAGTTTTTACAACATCAGATCATTATATCCCAATGCTATTATGTGGCTTCCCTGGTGGCTCAGAGGGTAAAGCATCTGCCTCCAATGCAGGAGACCAGGGTTCGATCCCTGGGTCGGGAAGATCCCCTGGAGAAGGAAATGGTAACTCNCTAATATTGTTGCTGTTCACTCAGTCATGTCTGACTCTTTGCAGCCTCATGAACTGCAGAATACCAGGCTTTCCTGTCCTATACTATCTCCTGGAGTTTGCTCAAACTCATGTCCATTGAGTCAGTGATGCCATCCAACCATCTCATCCTCTGTCACCTCCTTCTCCTCTTGCCCTCAATCATTCCCAGCATCAGGGTCTTTTCCAATGAGTTAGCTCTTCATATCAGGTGGCCAAAGTATTGGAGCTTCAACTTCAGCATCAGTCTTTCCAATGAATATTCATGGTTGATTTTCTTTCGGATTGACTGGTTTGATCTGCTTGCTGTCCAAGGGACTCTCAAAAGTCTTCTCCAACACCAGTTTGAAATCATCAATTCTTTGGTGCTCAGCCTTCTTTATGGTCCAACTCTTACATCTGTACATGACTACTGGAAAAACCATAGCTTAGACTACATGGACTTTGGTTGACAAAGTCATATCTGTGCTTTTTAATATGCTGTCTAGGTTTGTCACAGCTGTTCTTCCAAGGAGCAAATGTGTTTTAATTTTGTGGCTGCAGTTACCATCTGCAGTGATCTTGGAGCCCAGGAAAATGAAATCAGATACATTTCCACTTTTCTCCCATCTGTTTGCCATGAAATGATAGGATTGGATGCCATTATCTTTGTATTTTGAATGTTGAGTTTTAAGCCATCTTTTTCACTCTCCTCTTTCACCTTCATCAAGAGGCTCTTTAGTTCCTCTTAACTTTCTGCCATTAAGGTGTTATCCTCTGCATATCTGAGGTTATTAATATTTCTCCTGGAAATCTTTCTTTTAAATTTATTTTTTAATTGAAGGATAATTCCTGCTGCTGCTACTGCTAAGTCACTTTAGTTGTGTCCAGCCCTGTGCGACCCCATAGACGGCAGCCCACCAGGCTCCCCTGTCCCTGGGATTCTCCAGGCAAGAACACTGGAGTGGGTTGCCATTTTCTTTTCCAGTGCATGAAAGTGAAAAGTGAAAGTGAAGTCCCTCAGTGGTGTCTGACTCTTAGCAACCCCATGGACTACAGCATACCAGGCTCTTCCATCCATGGGATTTTCCAGGCAAGAATACTGGAGTGGGTTGCCATTGCCTTCTCCAGAAGGATAATTGCTTTAAAGAATTTTATTGTTTTCTGTCAAACATCAAGATGAATCCTGGCAATCTTGATTCCAGCTTGTGAGTCATCCAGCCTGACATTTTGTATGATGTGCTCTGCATAGAAGTTAAATAAGCAGGGTGACAATATACAGCCTTGATGTACTCCTTTCCCAATTTGGAACCAGTCCATTGTGCCGTGTCTGGTTCTAACTGTTGCTTCTTGACCTACATATGGGTTTATCAAGAGGCAGATAATGTGGTCTGATATTTCCATTAAAAAAAAAGATGTGTATAAGAGANACAATATACAGCCTTGATGTACTCCTTTCCCAATTTGGAACCAGTCCATTGTGCCGTGTCTGGTTCTAACTGTTGCTTCTTGACTTACATATGGGTTTATCAAGAGGCAGATAATGTGGTCTGATATTTCCATTAAAAAAAAAAATTCTACAGTTTGTTGTGATCCACACAGTCAAAGGCTTTAGCATAGTCACTGAAGCAGAGTAGATATTTTTTTTTGGAATTCCTTTGCTTTTTATATGATCCAACGAATGTTGACAATTTGATCTCTTATTCTTCTGCCTTTTCCCCAAGAAAAAGAAATGCAAGAAGGCAAAGTGGTTGCCTGAGGAGGCCTTACAAACAGTTGAGAAAAGAAGAAAAGCAAAAGGCAAAGGAGAAATGGAAAGATATACCTAACTGAATGCAGAGTTCCAGAGATCCGCAAGGAGAGATAAAAAAGCCTTCTTAAGTGAACAATGCAAAGAAATAGAGGAAATCAGTAGAATGGAAAAGACTAGATGTTAATGTTAATTTATACTTTACTTAATTGTAGGCTTAGCTGCACTTAATTTCTTCATTGCTTTTTATTCATTCCTACAGCTCTGAGAATTACTTTTCTTTTTCCTGAAGAAACCTCCCTTAGTATTTTTTTTTAAAAAACAGGTCTGCTGGTGTTAAGTATTCCTAGATTTCTTTGATCTGAAGATGTCTTTACTTCCCTTTCATTCTTGAAGGATATTTTCAGTGAGTGTAGAACTCCCTGTGGCAAGTATCTTCTTTTGCCACTTTAGAGTCATCATGCCATTAGCTCCTGGCTTCTTTTTTTAATTGGAGTATAATTGCTTTACAATGTTGTGTTAGTTTCTGCTGTACAACAAAGTAAATTGGCTATATGTGTACACATATCCCCTTCCTCTTGAGCTTCCCTCCCTCCCCCATCCCAGTCCACTAGGTCATCACAGAGCACCGAGCTGAGCTCCCTGTGCTAGACAACAGGTTCCACTAGCTCTGTTTTGCGCATGGTTACATATATATATGTATATATGTCAGTGTGCCCGCAATTCATCCCACCCTCCCCTTCCCCCACTGTGTCTGCATGTCTGTCTCTACATCTGCATCTCTACTCCTGCCCTGCAGGTAGGTTCATCTGTACCTAGTTTGTGTTAAAGGCAGATACAGGTCTGTACCACATCTTTCGAGGTTATTTAATCTTTCTTAACCCCTGCTCCAGCTGCTTTTAAGACTTTCTCTGTTGCTGGTTTTCAGTGCATTCCTGTGACATGCCTACATGTGGTTTTCTTTTTATTTATCCTGCTTAGNCCTGTGCTAGACAACAGGTTCCACTAGCTCTCTGTTTTACGCATGGTTACATATATATATGTATATATGTCAGTGTGCTCGCAATTCATCCCACCCTCCCCTTCCCCCACTGTGTCTGCATGTCTGTTCTCTACATCTGCATCTCTACTCCTGCCCTGCAGGTAGGTTCATCTGTACCTAGTTTGTGTTAAAGGCAGATACAGGTCTGTACCACATCTTTCGAGGTTATTTAATCTTTCTTAACCCCTGCTCCAGCTGCTTTTAAGACTTTCTCTGTTGCTGGTTTTCAGTGCATTCCTGTGACATGCCTACATGTGGTTTTCTTTTTATTTATCCTGCTTAGGGATCATTGAGCTTTTTACATTTCAGTTTGTCAGCTTTTTCAAATATTGTCAACGATCTCTTCTATTCCCTTTCCTCTCTCTCTAGCATAACAGGTAAGCCCACGTTAGACCTTGTAACTGAATCCCTGTGTCGCATTCTTTCCTCCATCTTTCTCATCGTTTTGTTTCCTCTATCCATCATTCTGAGTTTCTTCTGTTTTTTCCAGTTCACTAATTCTTTCTACCTGTTTCCAATATCAATTCAGTTACTTCCTTTTTCAATTTAGTACCTTTTTGTAGTTTCCATTTCTCTGCCAAAATTCTTCACCTCATCCCATTTCTCTCTCCATATTGAGCAAACTTGTTATGGTCTGTATCTGATGCTGGACTTATCTGGATTACCTGTGGTTCTCTTTCTACGATCTCTTTTCCTTGCTTTTTGAACATGTTGTCTTTATGATGTCTGTTATTTTTCTCAAACCTACAGAAAAGCTGCAAGAATAGTACAGAAAACTTTTCCCTCGCACTCCATTTGGGAGTATGTAGCAGACATAAGCCCACCAGGCTCCCCCTTCCCTGGGATTCTCTAGGCAAGAATACTGGAGTGGCAAGCCTGGTGGGCTGCCGTCTATGGGGTGGCACAGAGTCAGACTGAAGTGACTTAGCAGCAGCAGCAGCAGACATCATGCTCCATCACTCCCAAATATTTTAGAGTGCACTTCCTACCTGTCAAGGATATTCTCATTGAACCATAGTATAGCCATAAAGCACATGGAATTAACATTGATCCATCATTACCATATAATCTATAGATTGCACTCAAGTTTTATTAGAAAAATTCAGTATCCAGGTTGCATTTGGTGGCCTCACCTCTTTAGTTGCCTTCCATCTGGAATAATTCATCAGGTTTTCATTTTGTGACATTGCTGCTTTTGAAGATTGTTATTGTTATCCAGTTGCTAAGTCGTGCCCAACTCTTTGCAACCCCATGGACTACAGCATGCCAGTGTCCCCTGTCCTTCACTGTCTCCTGAAGTTTTCTCAGCTTGATGTCCATTGAGTTGGTGATGCTATCTAGCCATCTCACCCTCTGCCTTCCCCTTCTCCTTTTGCCTTCAGTCTTTGCCAGCATCAGAGTCTTTTCTAATGAGTCAGCTCTTCACATCCCAAAGCTCTTAGCATTAGAACTTCAGCTTCAGCATCAGTTTTTCCAGGGAATATTCACAGTTGATTTCCTTTAGGATTGACTGGTTTGAAGATTACAGGGCAGTTTCACATTTTATCTGATTTCCTCATGTTTAGATTCATGTGATGTATCTTTGTTGGTATTACTGCAGATGTGATGCTGAGTTTGTCCATCATGTCCTCTTGAATGGTACGTGATTTTAGTTTACTAATAATGTGAACTTTGGTCACTTGATTAAGATGATTTCATAATTAGATTTTCCCCAACGTAAGGCCCCTCCTTTTTTTTCTCTTTGCAAGTAATAAATGTGTTATGGGGACATAGTTTGAGACTATAAGCTTATTGTTTTGCATCAAATTTTTATCCACTAGTTTTTGCAGTCATTGATGTTACTTCCCTGAATTATAGCTATGAATGTCTGTCAAATGGCACTTTTCCAATTACATCATCTTGAATACATTTATTGGTTGCTATTCTGCCATAAAGAAGAGCTTTCTCTTTTACCTATCTCTCTATAAATGTATTTGTGTAAGTGTGTATTTGTTTATCCATTCATCCGTCTGTTTATCTGTATGGACTCTTAGATTTTTTGTGCAGTGGAGTTAACTTCATTATTATCTTTTTTTTTTAATGCTCAAATTATCCTTATCTCCATTATCTCGCTGGCCAGTGAGAACCCCTTTAAACTGACTTATGCTTCTTTTTCGAATCTTTCCATCCATTTTTGAGCTTTTCCTTAATTTCTAGATGAACATGATGTCAAACTTTTCTATGTTTTCCTTGCCCCAGCCCTGGAAGCACCCAGCCCTGATATTTTATAGAGAAGAATGATGTTTAGAGCCTATATCTTGGTTTTTATGGAGTGTCACTGCTCCCAGGCCTTTCTAGTGAACAGAATTAAGGAATATAGCATATATATAAACTGACATACTACATATATGCGCACATCTAAATCTAGATTTATGTTTTTATATACATATGTGTATGTGTGTGTATATACATATATATGTATTGTTGTTGTCCAGTCACCAAGTCATGTCTGACTGTTTATAACCCCATGGACTGCAGCATGCCAGGCTTCCCTGTCCTCCACTGTCTCCTGGAGTTTGCTCAGATTCATGTCCATTGAGTTGATGATGCCATCCAACCATTGCATCCTCTGTGACCCCCTTCTCCTTTGTGTGTGTACTAAGTCACTTCAGTTGTGTCTGACTCTTTGTGACGCTATGGACTGTAGCCCGCCAGGCTCCTCTGTCCACGGGATTCTCCGGGCATGAATACTGAAGTGGGTTGCCACGCCCTGCTCCAGGGGATCATCCTGACTCAGGGCTCAAACCTGCATCTCCTGCATTGCAGGCCCACCCTTTACTCAATGAGCCACCGGGGAAACCCTTTCCTCCTTCGTGTGTGTGCTCAGTCGCTTAGTTGTGTCCAACTCATTGTGACCCCGTGGACTGCCAGGCTCCTCTATCTAAGAAATTTTCTAGGAAAGAATACTTTAGTGGGTTGCCATTTCCTGCTCCAGGGAATCTTTCCAACCCAGGGATCGAACCTGCGTCTCTTGCGTCTCCTACATTAGCCGGCAGATTCTTTACCACTGTGCCACCTGGGAAGTCCCCTCTTCCTTTACACACACACACACACACACGTATATATAGTATTAATCATGAATTAATACTGATACTTAAAATTTCTATCTAAAAGTATAAATTTTACTCTAACTTTTCTCTCTTCTTTAACAGTAGGAAATCAGACTCCTATTGTCTTCAATGTGTTTACTTATTTGTTCGATCTCTCTCCTCCCCCTGCCCCATATGTAACCAGTCTTTTGTTGCTGCTGCTGCTCTGTGTGGATGCCTTCCTCACCTCACATGGCCACTGACCGTCCTGCCCTCTCTCCTTACCCCACAGGTGCTCCCTCATCTTGCTTGGGCTCTGACTCAGCATTGAGCTCCACCCCCTACACCTTGGCATGGATTTCTTTCTTTCTGTCTTGTTCTGTCTGTCTTTTGAATTGAATGGAATTATTCAGAAAGGAAAGAAGGGGAAATAGATACCTGGTTATTTTTGATTTAGCACTAGAAAGTACATATGAAATTATAGAAATAAGATAAGACCTAGAGTTGATGGTAATGATGGTATTGCTCCAGCAAAACATTGTTTACTTCTATAGGTTCTGTCATGACAAAATGAAGGGACTTTTATCTCTTTTTGGCCCAGATTTAGTCATCAGTGACTTCCATAGAAAGAGAAAAGATTATCCTTTGAAATGAGTCTGTTCAGAAATTTAAGTTCCCTTTGAGCCAATTATTATTTTATTCTTTGCCACTATTTAGATTACTAGGATAACTTAGTATTGCATCAAAGCATGATTGTATAATGGATGTTAGTAAGAACTCAGGATTCTCATACATTCCTGGTAGGAATGCAAAATGGTATGTCCACTTTGGAAAACAGGCTGGCAATCCCTCAGATGATTCAACATTGTTGTTCAATCACTAAGTTGTGTCCAAGTCTTTGCAACCTCATGGACTGCAGCACGCTAAACTTCTCTGTCCTTCACTATCTCTTGGAGTTTGCTCAAATTCATGTCCACTGAGTCAGTGATGCTATCTAACTGTCTCATCCTTTGCTGCCCCCTTTTCCTTTTGCCTTCAATCTTCCCAGCATCAGGGTCTTTTCAACTGTTTCAGCTTTTTGCATCAAGTGGCCAAAGTATTGGAGCTTCAGTTCCGGCATCATCCCTTCCAATGAATATATGTCCTTTAGAATTGATTAGTTTGATCTCCTTACAGTCCAAGAGACTCTCAGGGATCTTTGAAAGCATCAGTTCTTTGGTGCTAGCCTTCCTTATGGTCCATCTCTCACATCCACACATGAATACGAGAAAAAACACAGCTTTGACTATAGGACCTTTGTTGGCAATGTGGTGTCTGTGTTTTTTTCCAACATGTTACCATGTGTCTCAGCACTTCTAGTTATATACCTATGAGGAATGAAAACATGTGTCCATACCAAAGGTTGTACACAGTGTTTATAGCAGCAGTTTCATAATAGCCAAAATGTAGACATAACTCAAATGTAATTCAGTAGATGAATGAGTAAATTAAAGGTGGTATATCCATACAGTGGAATATTATTCAGCCATAAGAAGGAATGAAGTACTGATGCATGTTACAACTTCAATGAACCTAAAAGCAATACATTAAGTGAAGGATGTAGACTTTTGATGCAGAAGTCTACATATTCTATGATTCTGTTCATGTCTCTAGAATAGGGAAATTTATAGAGATAGAAAGGTTACTGGTGACTTATGATCGGCGGGGGGTCGGGGGGGGGCAGTTGTGCAGAGGGTGATAATGTCTGTGTTTTTTTGAGATCATGAAATTATTCTAACCTCGACTGTGTTGATGATTGTACATTTTTGTGCATATATGGATACAAATGAATTGTACACTTTAAATGGGTGAATTATATGGCACATGAATTATAACCCAATCAAACAGTTTAAAAATTTTATAAAAGGAAATATATTTATTGTGACTTGCTAGGAACTTGTGTCAAATGGAGACCTTTGAGAGCCAACAGCACAACTTTTCAATGAAATAGAGTAGTTACTGCAAAGCAGAGAACCAGTAGAACTGTTTATCTTATAGATTACCTATTAATGTCTATATTTTCTGGCTGTGTAATCTTGGGCAAAGTACTTGAATTTTCATAAGACCAAATTTCCTCCTCTGGGATGGGGACATGCTGGTATCTGTTATTAGACTGTCTATGGAGCTCATATTAATGATATGATGGCTCATGTCATGTAGCACATTCTACTTAATGGTATTTTGCTACGAGACATGAAGCATCCTGAAACAAGTATCTCTGAGCTCAGTGTCATGTTTTCCTCCTTCCCTTAAATTTTATTTATATATTTATTTCATGGCACGGGCTTCCTTCAAGTTGGGGCAAGTGGTGGTCACTCTCTAGTTGTGGTGCATGGGCTTCTCGTTGTAGCGGCTTCTTTTGCCGCAGAGTACAGGCTCTAGGAACGTAGGTTCGGTAGTTGTGGCACATGGGCTTAGTCTCCCCAAGACATGTGGAATTTTTCTGAACCAGGGACTGAACTCATGCCCCCTGCATTGGCAGGCGGGTTCTCAAGCACTGAACCATAAGGAAAGTTCTGCCCTTCCTTTCTATAATGGTTGGCTGTGGTACTCTGGAGCTTTGGGTAATAACAACTGATGGGTTGACCCTGATTTGTCAGAGAATTGATTCCTAACTCCCCTGGGACTATGAGTCTGAGCAAAGTCAGGGAGTCCTCCGAGGGAGGACAATTTAAAGTCTATAGAATTGGAAAGGTGCCAGGGGAAATCTTAAGAATATCGATAGGACCATTGATTTGAAGCAGAGCAAATTTATATCCTTCCTAATCTTAAGAGCTCTCAGTGGACTTTGAAACCTTTCCAGTATAAGATGGCATTTAAACTAGTTTTGCCCAAATGACTTGTTTATGCCAAAATCCCCTCCCCCAACCCAAATCTCTTCCTTTCCCTGCTGGCAATTCCACATCTCTTCTTAGATACCTCTCCAATACTCCCTCCCATAAGGATTTCCCTGAGGGTATCTGTATGTGATGGCAAGACCTTTCCTGACCTGTAATTCACAATGTGATATGTTCCCACTTGGTTGGTTAATTATTCTTTGTGTTTATCACATGCATGGAGATTCTGAGNTAAAAAGAGAGACAAAAGAGTTAGGGATGGAGATACGGACCAGGAAGGGAGTCTTAAAAGAGGAGAAGTTTCCAAACACCAGGAAACCCTCTCACCGGCGGGTCTGTGGAGAGTCTTGGAATCTCGGAGGACCACATAACCAGGAGGAAAAATAAATGGATAAATAAACCCCACAGATTACGTGCCTAATGGCAACTCCTAGCAGAGAAGTACCCCAGACACTCTCATCCACCACCCAATCTGAGGGAGCTAATGTGAGATAGCAACCAAAACTGTGGGATAGCCAGAGAGAGGAAAAAAAAAAAAAGGTCGAATACTTTCAACTCCAGGCTCTTCAAGGGAAAGCAGTTTATTGCTGGGCATGGTGCACAAAAAAGCTGGCACCTGCCACTCACTGTCTTCCTCCAGCATGTCCTCTGGGCCTAACCTTCCATCTTCAGTTTAAAGTAGGGTTTTCTCATCATCCTGGTGATCTCTTTAGGGTGCAAGTACTGTCAGTGACACCCCTGGGTCATACCGTGACCTCAGGAGTTCCCACCAATGGTGCTTGTTTGAGAAGGAAGCATCAGGGATGAGCTGGTCTTTACGTGCTTAGAATAAGCAGCCTATATAAGAGCCCCAGCCTTTGAGCAGCATGGTCTTCCCACTGTTGTTATATCAGAAGCAGAGCTTGGTTTCTAACTGGTCGTCTTCAGAGACTTACTCATCAGAGGCAGGGACACATGGTTGTAAGATCTCAATTGTTTGGATTCAAAACTCAGTTCTGCTGTTCACAAGCTGTGTGACTTTAGGCAAGTACCTTAATTTCTCTGTGCTCCAGTTTCCTCATCTGTAAAATGAAGATAATAGTTTACTTCATAGGATGTGGGGCCTGACAATGAGTTCATATGTATGATGTGCTTATCACCATGCCTGGCACTGAATGTGTTATGTATAAGCATCTGCTTTCTATCTTACCTCAGGTTGTTGTAACAAAATGCCCTAGACTGGGTGACTTAAGCAAAAATCATTTTCTTCTTACAGTTCTGGGGACTGAGGAGTCCAAGATGAGGCTGCCAGCAGGTCTGATGTCTGGCGAATGTCCTCTTCTGGGTTTGCAGACAGCTGTCTTATTGTGTCCTCGCATGGTTGAGAGCAGTGAGAGAGCAGGCTCTCCTGTCTCTTCTTGCTGCTGCTGCTAAGTCGCTTCAGTCGTGTCCAACTCTGTGTGACCCCAGAGACCGCAGCCCATGAGGCTCCCCTGTCCCTGGGATTCTCCAGGCAGGAACACTGGAGTGGGTTGCCATTTCCCTCTCCAGTGCATGAAAGTGAAAAGCGAAGGGTGCTAATCCATTCATGATGGCTCCACCCTCAGGACCTCATCACTCCCCAAGACTCACCATCATCAACAGGTGAATTTGGAGAGGACACAGTTCATAACACGGTCATTATTGCTGTTTCTCATTAGCACATCTGCTGTTACTGAGACAAAGTTTATAATTAAATTAAAACATTCCTTATGATCATGTCTTTCAGACTTGTAAAAAGTTCCTACTTCATCCCTTGGCTAATCATTACAGTTAAAACACACACACACACACACACACACACACACACACACANTCTGCTGTTACTGAGACAAAGTTTATAATTAAATTAAAACATTCCTTATGATCATGTCTTTCAGACTTGTAAAAAGTTCCTACTTCATCCCTTGGCTAATCATTACAGTTAAAACACACACACACACACACACACACACACACACACACAGAATAACGACTCTTTCTTTTACTCCTAAGGTCAAGAACCAACAGTCTATGAGAACTTCACCCACTGCACAAAAGCGTGTTTGTTTGCAAAAGGTCTCATTGGACCCAGTGTACCTGGGGCGGTTCCTATCTCTTGTTCTGATATAATCATCCACAGTGTCTGTGTTCATTCTCCAGCATGTCTTCATTCACATGATAAAGTATAGAGTTAGCCTTAATAAGGGGCAACTGAATAAATAAAATTAAAATGTTAGTTGAAATAAGGAATATCTGATCTTGGAGGACGCCTTTTAAAGTTAAGAGACAGTCAGTGGAAGAAGCAAATGTTTGCTTTGGAAATAGGGGCCAGACAAGCCAGGTGAGCTGGGCTCAGTTTCTGGGGAGCCATGTCCCAGCTCTTATTCTCCAAGAGAAACCCAGAGTCCCAAAGTTTCCATGAAACCTCCCAGTTCTTGACTGTGTATTACTAGATGAAAGACTGTGGATTCCAGAGGGTCAGACTCTGACAGCTGTGTCCTGTCCATGGGCCACCAGTTGACAGTCTCTGCTTCAAGCCCTCCATTCTCATCACCAGGACTCTGATTTCAGTTCAGAATCTGCTTCCAGTGTGAGTGGAAGGCCTACTGTATGCTGTCCCATTCCCCTGCCTTTCCTGGGGTAAACGTGAGTAAACTGAGAGGGGTAGATTGAGGCCCCAACTTCGGTCTATATTCTCTTGCATAGCTTCCTGGAGCCGAGGACTGCCCCAGGCCTCAGGACTTCAGAGCCCTTGTTTCTGAGATAGCCTTCGCATTGCAATAAATATACTTAACTTGAGCTATGGATGTTTCCTCCCTCATCTTAGTCTTAGGAACCTGGAGAAGACTTGGTAGCAGATAGAGAATAGAAACAAATAGAAGCAACATAGTCTGTAGGGTCCAAGACATTCCAGTTTTTGATGTGAGGTTGTGCCAGTCTGGAGTGGGCATTTGGGAGCTATCATGGAACCATTAGTGCACTGTCCCCAAGCAGCCCAGGTTGGGGGCATCAGGAGTGGATCAGTCTCTCTGCTCTTGATGGTGGTGCATAAGGACAAGAGGGGCCAAATCTAAGGTTTGGTGAGTTTGAGGGCATAGCTGAGTAATAGGGGAAATGGCCTTTTGTAGGAAAATACATTAGAAATCCTGCTGTGCCCTCAAGTTTGCTCTTTAGAAAGTTCTGGAATTAAAATCACTGGTGGGTTTCTCATTGGAAGGTAGCTTAGGTGGGAAGAGCCCACCAAGAATGGGGCTGTTAAGGTGCTTTTTCTTGCCCAGGGCATACTTAGTTTTCAGACTTGATCTCATTCTTGGACCTGTTCTCATTAGGTTCTATGTGGTTACTTACTCCAGCTTCTGAAAAACTTAGGGTCAATTTTCTTCTTCAGTCCCAATTGCTCTAACAGATAAACTTTACATTGAGGGCAAAGCTTTTACCCAGACAAGCTTCCTCTTGTTGTTCAGTCGCTAAGTCATGTCAGCTCTTTGCAACACCATGAATGGCAGCAAGCCAGGTTTCCCTGCCCTTTACTAACTCCCAGAGTTTGCTCAAACTCATGTCCATTGAGTCAATGATGCTATCTAATCATCTCATCCTCTACTGTCCCCTTCTCCTCCTGGCCTTAATCTTTCCCAGCATCAGGGTCTTTTCCAATGAGTCGACTCTTTGCATCAGGTGCCCAAAGTATTGGAGCTTCAGTTTCAGCATCAGTCCTTCCAATGAATATTCAGGGTTGATTTCCTTTAGTATTGACTGGTTTGATCTCCACTGTCCAAGCTCCCTCTGCCCTTCTCCAAATGAAATGCAATGGCTGTAGGTGTAAAAAATCTGAAGGAAAAGCACATTCCTCTGTGAGGATCCTCCTCTGATGTGGTTGGTGGGTGAGTGAAGCCCCGCCAACAGTGGGAATTAGCAGACAGCAAAAAGTGAGGACGGTTTCTATACAGGTCAAAGGGAAAGTGAAAGTCACTCAGTTGTGTCTGACTCTTTGTGACCTCATGGACTACACAGTCCATGGAATTCTCCAGGCCAGAATACTGGAGTGGGCAGCCTTTCTTTTCTCCAGGGGATCCTCCCAACCCAGGGATTGAACCCAGGTCTCCTGCATTGCAGGCAGATTCTTTACCAGCTGAGCCACACAGAAGCCCAAGAACACTGGAGTGGGCAGTCTATCCCTCCTCCAGCAGATCTACCTGACCCAGGAATCAGACAGGGGTCTTCTGCACTGAGATATCAGGGAAGTCAATAGGAAACCTCGAGGCAATAGGATTACTTGAAGTCTTAAAACCAACAATGTGATGTTTGGACTAGGGGAGATTGTAAAAGTCCTGCTGTAAAAGACCGTGAATGTGTAAAAATAATATAATAATGATGTACTGGGATTCCCACCTTCCCATTCCTGTCTCCACCTCTTATAGTGGTGACATTTGGACCTTGACAAATAACCCATTTCTAGTTTTGTTATAGTCTTAAACCATATTATTCTTTTGGACATTGACTCTTTTGACTAATTCCAATCTCATCTGTCTTTCTAAGGATGTAAGGACTGAGCTGGATGAAACAGACACAGTCGTGTTTTTTCCCCAGAAAGGTAAATGTGCTTTCATTGGTCCTTTATATTAACTGTCCTCCCTAGAGTCCTATTTACTTTTTGTTTTAATCTGTAGAGTCTAGTGTCAGCGCCATGAGAGGAGGGAGACCCAGCCTTGAACATCAAAGGGACCATCAATCCGGTAGTCTCCCATCTAAGGAAGAAGGCAAAGCCATGAGGTAGCCAAGTACCCAGGCTGGGCTCCACTTGCATTTCAGGACTTCTTGAAACTTGAAATCTTCTCTGCGATCTTCCTGAAGTCATTATCAGTTACCCACAGTGAGGACAAGTTAGGACACTTGAAGAGAGGGCTGGTTAGAGAGCAGGAGTCCAGGGAGAAGAGGGGAGGTTGTTTTCCTTCCCGCTGGTCCAGGGAGCTAGAGGGGTGATGTGATGCAGGAAGAGAGCCAATTTTTGGAGAGATGGTGGCTTGGCTTTGTTTCCTAGGTTAGAAGTGAATCTAAAAAGGAATTTATGCAGTGGGTTCTGAATTTCTGCAGTGACTGCAGCCCTAGTTGGGAACCCCAGGGGAGACAGGACTCCAGAGAGTAGTCAGAGTTCCCCAGCTTTGGTCATAAGAGATGTGTGGGCCATCCCTCGGGGCTCTGGGAGAACCAGGTGTCTACCAGGGAACACAGAAAGATCTGTTTGGGGACAGGGCAGGGCCTACCACCTGCTCAGTGCTCCATATGAAGCCTCCTGCATGGAGGAACTAGGGTTTGGTCTAGCCAGAGGAGTGGAGGCTGGGGAGATGGGGCAGAGCTGGGATGTGTCCTGGGATGCTAGAGAACACACATCATCACCAGCACAGAAGAAATCTATAGCATAGAGACAGGTAGAAAAAGAAATAGTCCCCTAGAGAGAGAACCCTCATACTTTCTTCCAGCCTCCAATGGTCAGCACACCCACTGCCAGTTCAGCATTGGGATATTGACTAGAGAAATCGGGGTTTGAAGAGTTGCATTCTAGAGACCAGGCCAGTGATAGGTAAGATGATCGTATGTGGTTGGGACCAGGAAGGACTATAGAAGGGTCTCCACATTTTTTAGTATCACTGTATCTAGTGTTACTAAATTAGACCAATTGGATATAGATTTCTAGGTTGGCTTATTCTTCCCTCAGCATTTTGGGTATGACATTCTTCTGGCTTCTATAGTTGCTGTTGACCTATATTAATTTGGGAGCTATTTCTCTTTAGGGTATCTACCTTTTCTATGAATTCATTTTAAAAATATTTGTCCTGGAAGCTATGTAGTTTTACTATATGTCTGGCAATGGATCTAATTTTATTCATCCTGTTTGGGGTTTGTGCTTCTCAGATCTGAAAATTGATGTCTCAATTCTAGAAAATATTAAGCCACTTATTTTTTGAACACTGATTCTCTCCCATTCTTTCTATCCTTCCAGCCTATCTTAGAAAATATTGAGAGACCTGAGTTGAACTTCTCCATCTGACTTCTTTTTCATATTTTCCATTTTTGTCTTTCGACTGCATTCTGGATAATGAATTAAACACTATCTTCTGGGTTCATTAATTTTCTTTCTGGCTCTTCTAATCTTCAGCCTAATTGAGGCAATCAATTTTTCATTTAATGTCTTTCTTTTTTGGCTATGCCACGTGGCTTGTGGGGTCCTAGTTCTCTGACAAAGGGTGGAACCTGGTCTCCCTTTTCCAGTGGAAGCAGTGTCCACAGGGAATTCCCCATTTACTGTCTCTCTTTTTTGAAACTTCTTGAAGTTCTGTTTGGGTAGTTTTCAAATCTTCCTGTGTATTCATTTTAACAAAATGATCTCTTGTCTTATTTGCTCTTGATTTTATCTTTAATATATTTAACCATGTAAAATCATACTTATCTGCTAAAGGAATTTGATAAATCCATTTCTGACATTCTTGAGTACAGTTCTCTTTCTCTCTTGATTCATGTCCAGAATAGTTTATGACCTTATGTACTTTGTACGTTTGGATTCTGAGCTCATGTTTGGGGTTTATCAGTGAGATATCATGTTATTATAAGTAATATGAATTTTTGAGCTGGGAATTTCCTCAATCCTCCCAAGTAGTATAAATTTAAACCCAAACCCATTTGAGGGCCATTTTGGGATAATGGGGGCTTTCCTGTTGGCTCAGAGGTTAAAGCGTCTGCCTGGAATGTGGGAGACCAGGGTTTGATCCCTGGGTCGGGAAGATCCCCTGGAGAAGGAANGCAGCATCAGAACACAGCCTATGTCCAAATCCACAAGTGAGAAATAAATGCTTCTTGTGAAGTTGCTGGTTTTAAGGGTTGTTACATGGCATTATCATAACAATAGTTGACTGATACAATGGGATCTGTTAAATCTTTTTCTCTCTTCTTCCATTTTTCTTGCTTCTTCCACTGAACACCTACTGTGTGACAAGGGCTGTGCTAGGGTTGGGGAAAACAGATACTGTGAGTCCCTGCCCTCATAGGTCCCAATCTTGTGGGGGAGTTGTTGATAGGCAGATGATTTAAAGTACTATACTTGAAGTGCAAGCAAAGCATGAGAGTCATTGACTCAGCCTAGGAGTTTGGAGAGAGTTTTACCAAGGTGGTAACATTTGGCCTGGGCTTTGCAGGATTCATAGGAGTTTGCCAGAACTGCTGTTTAGAAAAAAGGAAGTGCTTTATTTAATAGTCTCTGCATCTCTGACGTCTGATATACAACTGACACCCAGTGACAGGTTTGGAAGAGAAAATTCTGTCCATCTTTTGAGAGTCCTGAACTGGCTCTCTCTCCACCTCCCCCTACCTCCTCCTTGAGCCAGCCAATCCCACAGATCTACTCCAGGGCCTTGTGCTTGATCTCTTTTTGTGCCTATCCCCCTGCAAAATCTCTCTTCTTTGTCTGGACTTCAGTGACACAAGAAACAATTTCTGCAAATTTCCAATAAAATCCTGTGGTCAGAACATCTGTGTACAAGGTGTTTGGTTTTCTCTTGATTGAGTAATGAAGGTCCATTCATCTCTGTTCATGCCAGAAGGATTCAATTCTGCCAATTAATGTAGTGGGTTGCAAAATTTAAGGAAATGATAGTTTCTGCAAAGTAAAAGCAGTCACCGTATTTTTATTACACGACTTTAATGGTTCAAGTGCATGGCCATGATTGGATTTTTAAACTGTAAACATAAATTAGTGATTCTCCTTCCAAATACCAGTGCAGCTTCCCTGACGTGTTTTAATTGCTGTGCTTTGTGGTGCAGGAAAACCTGGCCGGGTGTGACCGTAACAAATTGCTTCTTTGGGAATTGCCAATGTTTTTCAGCAAGAGAGGCATGCGTGTGCATGTGTGCGTGCACACAGACACCTGTCTCTTTCTTGAAAGGTGCTGGATCACGGCTTAGCATTGAAGTCTTAGGGAAGCTTAAACTGGGGGCAGTCACGCCCTAGGGCAGCACCCTGACTTCCCCATTTTCCAAATGAATGAGACAAGATCAAGGGCGAGGATAATCAAAAACATGGACAATTGCTGTTAATGATTTCTCCGTGTGTGTTTAGCTCCTGGCATGTTAATGTTACTTAATAGCTTAGACTGAGCTATTTCAGAACCAAAAATCAGGATGCAAATTCTTGCAGTTAAATTTTCTGGTTGGTAAATGTATTTACATGGAACATCTTACAAAGATGTACAGCTTAAGTTTTATATTTAACAACTCATCCATAAAAGAAAGAATAGATTATTAACTAGTTTATCTTCACTTGTAGGTACCGGAAATGATTCTCAGTTTGTTAAATGTATTAACTGAATGCATTCGCATATTATCCTCATGATGTGTGTGTGTGTGTGTGTTAGTTGCTCAGTCATGTCCATGTTTTAATCTCCATTTCATGGATAAGTGTTTGACTTCAGGACTGTTCTAATATCTGGGAAGGACAATGCAATGTATATACCTTTTTCCCCCCCTTTTAAAATTATTTATTTATTTATACATTCATTTTAGAGAAAGGAATGGCAAACCACTCCAGTATTCTTGCCTGGAGAATCCCATGGTCAGAGGAGCCTATCCTCCATGGCTAAAGTCCATGGGGTCACAAACAGTCAGACACAACATTTATTTGGTTGTGCCAGCTCTTAATTGTGGCACATAGGATCTTTGATCTTTATTGCAGCATGTGGGATCTAGTTTCCTGGCCAGGGACGGAACCCGGGCCCCTTACATTGGGAGTGCAAAGTCTTAGCCACTGGACCACCAGGGAAGTCCCTATACTTTCGGATCCTATTTGAGTCCTTTCATTCATAGGCTACTCCCTCCAGTATCCTTGGGCTTCCCTTGTGGCTTAGCTGGTAAAGAATCCACCTGCAGTGCAGGGAACCTGGCTTTGATTCCTGGGTTGGGAAGATCCCGTGGAGAAGGGAAAGCCTTCCCAGTCCAATATTTTGGCCTAGAGGATTCCATGGACTGTATTTTTATTTGGATTTCATCGGTTTTTCCATTAACGTACTCTTTCTGCTCTGGGGTCCCATTGTGATGCCAGATAGCTTTTTAAAAAATTAAAAAAAAATTCTCATAGAGTCTGGCAGGATCTGGCATGTGGTCAGTGCTCATTTATTCTTCTGACAAATATTTACTAAACACTGCTTTGCATTTAACTTAGTCCTAACATTGAGGCACAGTGAAACAAACCCAGATCTTTCCCTCAGAGGGCTGACATGCCGATGGTTTATTGAAAGATCCTTTTAATGATAAGAATGAGTGCTCCCTATGTGGCAGGCTCATTTGATGGATGTTGTGATTGAGGGAGGTGACTGATGTTCAGAAAGGTAAGTTTCCTAATGTCACACTCTGGCTGATGCTCTTAACCACTGCTTGGCAGTGAACGAGAGTGCTCCTATTGCAAAGATATGTTGATGCCAAGAGGGAGCTAGTCTGAGGTCAAAAGAAGGAAAATTACCAACATTATCTCTACCTTGTCTTCGGATACAAGGACAAGTGTGTTCATGCTTGCTCAGCTGTAGCCTGCCAGACTTCTCTGTCCATGGGACTTTTCAGGCAAGAATATTGGAGTGGGTTGCCATTTCCTTCTTCAGGGGATCTTCCCAACCCAGGAATTGAACCCAAGTCCCCTAAAGGAAATCAACCCTGATATTCATTGGAAAGACTGATACTGAAGTTCCAATATTTTGGCCACTTATTGCCAAGAGCTGACTCATTGGAAAAGACCCTGATGCTGGGAAAGATTGACGGCAAGAGGAGAAGAGGGTGGCAGAGTCCGAAATCGTTAGATAGCATCACTGACTTAATGGACATGAATTTGAGCAAACTTCAGGAGACAGTGGAGGACAGAGGAGACTGGTGTGCTGCAGTCCACAGGGTCGCAAAGAGTTGGACACAACTTAGCGGCTGAACAACAACTCTTACATCTCCTGCATTGGCAGGTGGATTCTCTACCACTGAGCCACCTGGGAAGACCTACAAGGCTGTACTGATTCTTCTAAATAAACTAGGCATTTCTCTGTGTAGATACATAGACGATAAGAAGCAGCAGTGCATCATCGGTAGACTCACATAAGCATGGTTGTGTGTGTGGGTGGAGCCACCACCTCAAGATGTCACCCTTTAAAAAATTTTTTTTATTTATTTGATTGTATCAGTTTTTAGTTGTGGTACGAAGGATTTTTGTCATGACATGTGGATCTTTCCTTGTGGGACTCGGGCTCTGGAGTGCGCTTGTGGGCTCAAGTAGTCCCACTGCATGTGAGAATCTTAGTTCCTTGACCAGGGATTGAACCTCCATCCCTGCATTAGAAGACAGATTCCTAACCACTGGACCACTAGGGAGGTCCCATGAGACTTCACTCTTGAAGGAAGCTTCTGGGAAAACCTGTCTATAAATGGCGGTGGTAGAGAGAAGTCTGCAGGTCAACTAGTGGAAAGTCATTACGTATAAATTTAATGTCAATTGTACTTTTGCCAATCTACACAATTCCTGTGTGTAGGATGAGTGCACACAGCTGGGCAAATCTCCCTGTATGGATCCTGGGAAGAGAACATGTTTTTTCTCTCTAAATCCTATCCTCCAGTTATGCCAGACTTGCACTGACCTGTCCAGATATGGCAGTTTTGTGTGACTGCGCATTTTATTTGCTATTTCTCTCTCTCTCTTTCGTTTTGAAATCCTTTTTATCGTTTGAGACCTGAAGTTGGAAGGAGTTACTCTCAACCACTGGGCTCCCAGATGTTGTGTTCAGTCCTTGAGCAAGACTCATTGTTCCTTGTGTTCACTCAGCTATCTCCCTTGAGTGACTGAGAGCTCCCTGAAACTGGAAACTGGGTCTTCCTCCTCCATCTTGTTCCACAACCCAACCCAGGGCTGATCTTAGCAGATATTCAATGACTGTTTTTACTTTGAGATGAAATGGAATTGGATTAGTAGAGTAATGATCCTTTGGTACTTACATATGATAAGCATTTTATATATTTGCTTATTTATTTCCTCCTGACAAGTTGAGCTGTTTAAGGTCTCATTTTCTGAGGCAAAAAGTGAGAATTAGAGGGTACAAGAGACTTGTGCAAGGTGCCAGAGCTAGCAAGAATAGAAACTGGGATTTTAAACCCAGACAGTCTGGCAGCAGACCCTGTACCCAAACTGCTGTTCCTTGCTGCTACCAGCCTACTGAGAGAACTTGCTGGGCTTTAGCCAAGAACTTTACCTTCGGGGATGCCATTCTGAGGCTCTGATCTGTGGAAGGGAAGTGTGTTTACCTTCGGGGATGTCATTCTGAGGCTCTGATCTGTGGAAGGGAAGTGTGAACGGGGGGTTGGGGAGCTGGGGCCCTGAGCTCCAGTTTCTTTCTGGGAAGCTGAATTTCTAATGAAGAGTACCAGCTGGTCTCTAAGTCCCAAACAAATGAGTAGTTGTACCTTGAATTTCAAAAACCCACGATACATATATCAGAATTTACAGCATGGGATAGTAGATGAAGTATGAATTTGGAGTTAGGCAGGGTTGAATTTAATAGCTGATCAACTGACCACAACACCACTGACTGCAGCTTTAGGCAACCCACTCCACGTCTCTGAGCCCCAGTTTCCCATCTTGAGAATGGGCGTAATTACTTATAAATCTTTTTAGAAATTGTGAAGGTGTAATAGACATATATTCATTCTAGTTCTCTGACAATATATATATGTCAGAGAGTTTATCAGATAATTAGAATCTATAAAAAAGAATCAACGAAAACTCTATAGTTGAAGTGAACTCAGTATATGGGTTAGACACAGCAGAAGAGAGGATTAGTGACCTGAAAAAAAGATTATTAAAAAAATGGAGTTTATTTGAGTTCCGTATTTTTTTAAATTTGCAGAATGAGTTGTTAAAGATTTTTAACGGACTTCATCTGAAATATACGATTAATATGAATTTTATTTATACCCCAAAGATCTGAGATGCATCTATGATGCTAAGTGGGGAAAGTCTGTATGGTCAACCATTCCTGCATAAGGAAGACTAGGCTCTTTCATACTTACTCACACACTCTTTCAGCCCCCCTCCCCACTGCTTGCCTTCATCAAATATTTGTTGAGTACTACAGATGAATAGGGCACAATTTAGGAAACTGGCGGTCCTCAAAGGTACATGACCACCCATACTAATATTTGTATTAGTATCACCCATATCACCCATACTAATATTCATACGGGTGATCATACAAATCACTATACTAATATTCATATAATTTACATTAGACAGGCTTCCTCTTTGCTCAGCCCTCATACCAGCAGCTCCAAATTTTGCCAAGTCAAGTCAGGGACAGTGATTGTTTGGCAAGTGTCTAGGTAAAGCAAATGGGATTTGTGGATTCTTTCCCAGGAAGCATCCTCTCCTGAGGGCTGTGTTCTGGAGTTTTGACAGCAAATGACACTTTAGAATGAGCACAGATGTGTTTCAGATTTTCTTTCCAGTAATGGAAAAGAAACTTGTTGCAGACAAATGTTCGCACTGAGAACAGCTAGAAAAACTGGCCTCAAATAAAAACAAAACCCACTACCACCAGTACCCCATCATCATTATCTACAACCAAATTCATGCATTTGAGAACATCAAAGAGCTACCAAAGGAGCTAAAACTTAGGGACCCAGGGTTCTGGAGAGAGGAGATGCCCAGTGATGTTAGTCCAATATTCTGCCTTCCCTCTAAAGGTATCTGATAATTGCATAAAAGCTGAGAGGATATGAAGCTGAGCAGAAAGCAATAGTCAAGTGGCTGGAAGACCAAGCAGGAGTTCTGGAACTCTCGTGGGTCTGGGAGACAAATATTGAAATCTGGATTTGCCAAGGAAAAGGGTCTCTGGTTAACACTTGGATTTCTAGTTAGTGTCCTGGAATGGTGATATAGTAGGAACTGGAGTAAACTTAAAATAGAGCAGCTCTCAGAAAAGACTGAAGCCTGACCTCAAATTCCTCACCCTCAGCTGAATTCAGATGACTTGCCTCTACTTACTCCAAGGTGGAATAAATCCTTTTTGGAGGGAGCTATACTTCACTAGATCTTCAAATTATATTCATATTGTTTCATACACAGTATTTTGCATTCAGTGAAAACTCTAGCCATGCTAAGAAACAGGAACAAATGACCAAAATCCAAAACAAAGACTTGGAGTTATTTAGGCATGGACTCTAAAGTAACTGTGATTAATATACCTAAAAAATAAAAGTTGGAGAATTTGTATCAGAGAACTATAATCTCTTTTTAAAAAATAATATGACAACTCTAGAGCTGAAAATATTTTAGCTGAAATAACTCAGTATGGGTTTAACAACAGGCTAGACACAGCAGAAAAGAAGGTTAATGACTTGGAAGATCAATAGATAGTGCACAGGCTGAAGCATAAAGAAAAAAGCTAATGGAAAATACAGAGAAAAGTGTAAGAAGCATATGTTGTTGCTAAGTCACTTCAGTCGTGTCTGACTCTGTGCGACCCCATAGACAGCAGCCCACCAGGCTCCCCTGTCCCTGGGATTCTCCAGGCAAGAACACTGGAGTGGGTTGCCATTTCCTTCTCCAATGCATGNCTCTAGCCATGCTAAGAAACAGGAACAAATGACCAAAATCCAAAACAAAGACTTGGAGTTATTTAGGCATGGACTCTAAAGTAACTGTGATTAATATACCTAAAAAATAAAAGTTGGAGAATTTGTATCAGAGAACTATAATCTCTTTTTAAAAAATAATATGACGACTCTAGAGCTGAAAATATTTTAGCTGAAATAACTCAGTATGGGTTTAACAACAGGCTAGACACAGCAGAAAAGAAGGTTAATGACTTGGAAGATCAATAGATAGTGCACAGGCTGAAGCATAAAGAAAAAAGCTAATGGAAAATACAGAGAAAAGTGTAAGAAGCATATGTTGTTGCTAAGTCACTTCAGTCGTGTCTGACTCTATGCGACCCCATAGACAGCAGCCCACCAGGCTCCCCTGTCCCTGGGATTCTCCAGGCAAGAACACTGGAGTGGGTTGCCATTTCCTTCTCCAATGCATGAAAGTGAAAAGTGAAAGTGAAGTCGCTCAGTCATGTACAACTTCAGCGACCCCATGGAGTGCAGCCTTCCAGGTTCCCCTATCCATGGGATTTTCCAGGCAAGAGTACTAGAGTGGGGCCATTGCCTTCTCCAAGAAGCATATGGGATATGGGATATGGTGAAAAGATCTAATACATATCATTGAAGTCTTGAAATGAGAAGAGAGAGAGAATGGAGCAGAAGCTATATTTGGAGAAATACCAGCCAAGAATTTTCCAAGTTGGTGAACAGTATCAAGCCATAGACCCAAGAAGTCTTATACATCCCAAGCAGAGTAAACAAAGACTACCCTGGATGTATTATTATAAAATTAAAGAAAATCAAAGACAAAGAGGAAGTTAGAATCTTCAAATCAGCAACAATACAACAGCTGACTTCTCTAAAGATATGGTGAAAATCAGAAGGCAATAGAACAATGACTTTAAAACACAGAAAGAAAATAATAGCTGCTTAGAGCTCCACATCTAGATAAAAGTACCTAGTGGTGAAATAAGGGTGTCCTCAGACAGACAAAAATCTAGAGAATTTGTTCCCAGCAGATCATTCTAAAATACATATTAACAAAGAGAGTTTTCAGGCAAAAGAAGCATGATCCCAGAAAGAATAACAGAACTGCAGGGAGAGATGAAGAGCAATACAAAGGAGAATTATGGGGAAAACTAAATATATGGTGATTTGTTTTTATAATATGTGCAAAGACAATCCAGTCAAAAAGAAGCCTATATGGTATATTGCATTGCAGGTAGATTCTTTACCAACTGAGCCACCAGGGAAGTCAAAGATTTATAGTAAAATGATAGAAAAAGATATACTATGTAAATACTAACCAAAAAAGAACTAGTGTCATTTTGTTAACATAAGACAAATTAGATCTTAAGAAAAAAGACATTACTCAGTATAAGGAGAAATGTTTCAAAATAATAGCAAAGGTGGGCTCAATCTACCCAAAAGATAGAAGGTCTGAAAGATAGAAATAAAGCAATTCATATGCACCTACTAATATCACTTCACAATACATACAGCAATAAATGGTAAAACTAAGACATATGCATAATCATAGTGGTAGTTTTTAAAATATAACTGTGTGTTGGGATGATTTTTTAAGTAACATTTGCCCTCAGTGGTGTGGCCTATGAGTGTGTATGTTTGTGAGAGAGAGAGAGAGATTGATTTTATGGACCCAGTGGGTGGGGTGAGCTGGGATATTGGGAACCAGAATGCTAATGACAAGGGCCCCCTGAGTTGGAGGAGGAGGTGGTGAAATGGTCCACAGACACTGGTGATGGTTCCTGGGCTTGCTTTTATCCCTTCTCTGCTGGATCCTCCAGGTCTTGGGCCTTGGATACTTCCCTGAAAGGCCTCTTTCCAGCATCAAGTGGGCCAGATGGCATGGACAGACCACCTGGGCTCCTGCATCCTTGGGGAAAGTCACTCAGACAGATGAAACTGTACTACTTTTAAAATAAATCCAGAGGTAGCCTTTCCGTATTCTTTCCCTGATCAGCAATTTCTGATGCTTTTCTATCAAGAACAGTCTTTTTGCTAACCTGAATCCCTCATGTCATGATTTGAGTACCTTTAATCTGCTTATTGTAGTCTTATTGACAGAAGAGGAGAAATTTCACAGAGCTTGAAAACAAAGTGTGTTTTTTTTTTTAATTTCCTCAACCATAGAATGCATAATGGAATGGTGAAGAGTCCAGATTCCAAAATGTGACGCTGCTCTTCTTAGCTGTGTGACCTCAGATAAATTAGTTCTCCTTTTCTCTATCCCTAAAATGGGGATAAAATTAGTAGTTCTGAGGGTTAAGAGAAATCATGAACACAAGTATGCCAATTTAGCAATCAATAATATCACCCTGAGCGCTAAAGAAATGATGGCTTCAAATTCTGGTGCTGAAGAAGACTCTTGAGAGTCCCTTGGGCTGCAAGGAGATCAAACCAGTTAATCCTAAAGGAAATCAATCCTGAATATTCACTGGAAGGGCTGAAGCTGAAGCTCCAATACTTTGGCCACCTGATGTGAAGAGCTGATTCACTGGAAAAGACCCTGATGCCGGGAAAGACTGAAGGCAAAAGGAGAAGCAAGCTGCAGAGGGTGAGATGGTTAGATGGCATCAATGACTCAATGAACATGAATTTGAGCAAACTCTGGGAGATAATGGAGGACTGAGGAGCCTGGCGTGCTACAGGCCAGGGAGTCACAAAGAGTCAGACGTTACTTAATGACAGAAGAACAACAAAAATACTCACTGTAGAAAATTGGAGTTGTTTCTTTTATCTGTTTAGTACCAAGAATAATCCTTAATATCTAGCATATTTGTAATAAACAATTATTGAATCAATATTCCAAAAGGCCCATAATCTCTGCCTGTGTTCCCTCTAGTACATGTCAAAGCTCCTACCTGAAGTTTTGTACTCCCAAAGGTAGTATAACACTTTCTTTCTCTGTCTTAATCCATAACCACACTTGCTAGGGCTATAACTGGTTCCTACTAAACATGTTCCATATGTTAAAATAAAGTAGTGTGTTAGTTTTCTTATGCTGCTGTAACAAATTTCCATAAACTTGGTGGCTTAGAATAGCAGAAATTTATTCTCCCCTAGTTTGGGAGGCCATAAATCCCGAATCCAAAATCTACGTGTCAACAGGGCCCTGTTCCCTTCTGAGGCTCCAGAGGAACACCTGTTCTAGACCTCTTCCGGCTTCTGTTTCATGGCTTGTGGCTACATCACTCCAACCTCTGCCTCTGTTTCTTGGCTTGTGGCTACATCACTCCAACTTTGCCTCTTTCTCCTCTGTGTGTATGTGTGTTCAGAATTCGTGTACCTCTTTAAAGGCACTCATGATGGCCTTTATCATGCATCTGAGTTTCCCTGGTGGCTTGCTGCTGCTACTGCTAAGTCACTTCAGTCGTGTCCGACTCTGTGTGACCCCATAGACGGTAGCCCACCAGGCTCCCCCATCCCTGGGATTCTCCAGGCAAGAACACTGGAGTGGGTTGCCATTTTCTTCTCCAATGCATGAAAGTGAAAAGTGAAAGGGAAGTCGCTCAGTCGTGTTCGACTCTTAGCGACCCCATGGACTGCAGCCTACCAGGCTCCTCCGTCCATAGGATTTTCCAGGCAAGAGTACTGGAGTGGGGTGCCATTGCCTTCTCCGCCCTGGTGGCTTAGATAGTAAAGAATCTGCCTGTGATGCAGGTGACCTAGTCCAATCTCTTGGTTGGGGAGATCCCTTGGAGAAGGAAATGGCAACCCACTTTAGTATTCTTGCCTGAAAAATTTTATGGACCAAGGAGCCTGGTGGGCTACAGCTCATAGGGTCACAAAGAGTCAGACATGGCTGAGGGATTAACATTTGTATCACTTACCTAGGTAATCCAGGATAATCTTCATCTCAGAATCTTTACGCCTGTGAAGACCACATTCTCATATCAGGTAACATTCATAGGTTCCAGGGACTAAGAACTGATTTCTTTGTGTAACCCTTATTCTGTTTCATACAGCGGGGGTCCTCAGCCTCTGGGATTGAATGTCTGATGATATGAGGTGGAGCTGATGTAATTATAATAGAAATAATCTGCATAATAAATATAATGCACTTGAGTCATCCTGAAACAATTGCCCTCCCCACCCCTGGTCTGTGGAAGAATTGTTTTCCACGAAAGTGGTCCCTGGTGACCAAAAGGTTGTGGACTGCTGTCCTACAGGCAGGGAATAGAAAGAGTAAAGAATTGTGGGAATAACAGGTGACTGAAAGCCATCCTGCTTGGGGAGGAAGAACAGTTGGGGAATTTTCTGCAAATTAGAAGATGCCTTCCCATACTGAAATCCAGTGTTGGCTTCTCAAGTCTTGCTCACAAACCTCTCTGTTTCCTTTGACATCATGGAATACTTCTTGGAAACGACTTCTTTCCTGTCTCAGTGATGCCTTCCATGGTTTCCCTTTTGCATCTCTGGAAGTGTCTTCTCAAAAGCTCTGTAGGCTCCTACTCCTTTGGCTGACATTTTAGGAAGTGTGGCTGAAGGTTCTGCCCAAGGTCCCTTCCCATTTCACTGTAGGAAAAATGGAGGCTTAGAGAGCTCAGAGGCTTGTCCAAGGTCACTCAAGCAGCACGAGGCAAGACCATGATTGAACTTGATGTGTGACTCAGATGTCCCAGCTCTTTAATGATACATCTCTGGTTTAATGTGTCTCAGGACCTAGCATGTACTAGATGTTCAATAAATAATTCAGTAAGTGTTGTGTAAAAACTCAAACCCTGCTCTTCTGGATTTAATCTATTATTCATTCCAGTCAACGTTTTGGTAAGGACATCATTCCCTGCCGCCCCTCCCCCTGCCTGCCGCCCCACTCCCCACTGAGAGAGTCACTGTCCCAGAAATTGCAGCTCCTCTCAAGATTTTTATTTTCATCAGCTCTAATTTTTATGTCCAGGGACTACACTTAATTATCGCAAAACATCTGCTGACACAAAATGCTGTTTTGTACCTGAATTGTTTCCAAGAACACCCTGTGAGCACTTGTACTTGGAGACACAACTTCTGCAGAGGCCCCGGGCCAGCAGAAATGCTTCCTGTTTAAGTGGCAGCAGGAGAGACTCAAGGACAACTTGCTCTGAAAACCATTACTAATTAGATCACCCAAGGCTTAAGAAAAGATAAGCCTCTGTGTATTAGGCAGTGGTCCTTATCAAACATTTAATAACTTCTGCCTGGCTTTCCCTGAGAGTCACTGTTTGAGGAGTCTTTTTTAGGATGGAATCTTTTCCAGGCCTTTGCATGGAGTTCCATTATGATGATCATAATAGCTCACACTTACCGAGCCCTTTCCCCATGCCAGGCAGGGAGCTGAAAACTCCTTGAGCTGTTTCACATTCCAACTTCACAATGTCCTCCTACAAGATGTGGATTGGACTGTTACAATCTCTGCTTTTTTAAAAAAAGTAATTTTATTTATTTTCTTTTTGGCTGTGCTGGTTTTCATTGCTGCATGGGTTTTTCTTCTCTAGTTGCAGAAAGCAGGGGCTACTCTCCAGTTGCGATATGTGGGATTCTCATTGCAGTGACTTCTCTGGTGGAGCACAGGCTCTGGGTGCACAGGCTTCAGTAGCTGCGATTCCTGGCCTCTAGAGGACAGGCTCAATCGTTGTGGGACACAGGCTTAGCTACTCTGTGGCATGTGGGATCTTCCTGGACTTGAGATCAAATCTGTCTCTTGCATTGGCAGTGGATTCTTCACCACTGAGCCACCTGGGAAACCCCTACCATCTCTGCTTTACAAGGAAGCAATCTAGGTTCATCAAGAAGTTGACCCAGGCTGACCCAATTGGTAGGTGGGAACAGGATCTAAACCCAGATAGGCTGACCCTAGAGCCGCTTTCTCAGCCTCCAGTGTCTAACGTCAAAGGCAGTCAGGGAGCAGCTGCTTCCATTGCAGCCAAGATGATACTCAGCTGCAGATTTGGGAGAATTCCTCCTTCAACCATTCACTACAAGACTGGGTTTGACATTAGGATGGTCTTCCTGGCTGAGATTTTGAGGCACAGGCTTTGAATGGCTCACAGAGGCCTTACTGATCTCATCTCTACCTTGGTCCTCAGCCTCATCTTCCACATCTCCTCCGCCATCCCAGCCCTGTGGCTGAGCTCCTGGGGAGCACCGTCTCTCCCAGGACTCTTTTACTGCTTTTTCATGTGTGTTTGCCTGTTGGGACTGCCCTTCCTCCACCCTTGGGCTGAGTTCAGTGCCAAGACTGCTTTCCTGTCCCTCCCAGTGGCCTTGCACATGGCCATCAGGATACCCTCTACGTCTTCCTGACCTTCTGGCCAGGTCTGTGCCCTCCAAGGTCACCTCTCCAGGCCACCTGCGTTGCTCCCCCACCGCACTTACAGCTGTCATTTCGCACCTGTCGCTGGGATTTGATTGTGACTCCCACCAGACTGTGAGATCCACAAGGCTACTTAACCGTGTCTGGTTTAGATTTTGTTTGTTTGTTTTTTATAGTAAATCACTGGGCTTCAGCACACTGCCTGGCATGTAGTTCCAATTCAGAATATTTTGTGAATGAGTCAATTGTCTACTTTCTTGTTGGTTTCCTCAGTAGGCTGACAGGGGAGTTGTTGGCACGTTCAAAATGGGTTATCTGTGCTGATCAAGATACGATGTACAGAGGTGGGGGCTGGATGGAAAGAAACCACAAGGGAGAGAGCAGTGCTGTGGGCTTGTGCCCACAGGGGACACTAGAACTCCAGGCCTGAGTGGCCAGGGGAGGGAGAGGCTGCTGGAGCCTGGAGAGGGCTGCCTGGCGGGAGCTGGGCTCAGCCCCCTGCCACCTGTGGGAGAGAGCAGAGGAATGCGGACCCTCCCTCCCTCATCTCTCCTCTGTCCTCCTGACTCGCCCCATTGGCTGAGCACACTGAGCAGCCGTAGGACAGGGGGTCCACTGACAAAGTTGGCACAGGCCTGCCTCCGGGGACACATCAGAGGTGAAGTGTCATTCATTCGTGTCCAACTCTTTTGCGACCCCATGGACTGTAACCCACCAGGCTCCTCTGACCATGGGATTTCCCAGGCAAGAATACTGGAGTGGGTTGCCACGCCCTTCTCCAGGGGATCTTCCCTCTCCAGGGATTGAACCTAGGTTTTCTGCATTGTAGGCAGACTTTTTACCATCTGAGCTACCAGGGAAGTTCCTCCTATATTAGATGGATGTGGGAAGGGATGAATGGTCCTCCAAGGAGATGTGACAGTGTTGAGGTTCTCCAGAAATTGGAATTGAAGAAGTCAGAATGGAGTGTTGTTGATCTTACCGGAAAGTGACCTTGCCTTCTACAGGATTTCTCTTAATTACAGTCTTTTAATGCTAATACCCAGAGCTGTTGAATGGAGAGGAGGGAATATGGTGGTGTGGACAGGTCAGCCCCAATTTTCACATATGCATCCTGGGTCCAGGAGAGGCTGTATTGCGTAGTGGTTAAGGCAGGGGACCTGGAGCTAGGTTCAAATCCTGGGCCTACCACTTCAGAGCTGTGTGCCTTGACTTTTCTATGAAATGGGGATAATCGTATCTGAGGATATGATCAGCTAATTCATATAAACCATTTAGAAACATGCCTGACATGTAATGTAAGTGGGTGACTACACTTCCCCATGAGCTCAGAACAGCTCCAAAGTATGCCTGTTGTCTTGACATAATTATTGTATTTATTATACAATTAATTTTTAATAATAATAACTATCCCTTCACTCTCAAAGGGGTTCTGACTTGGAGATAACTCTTACGACCTTACACACAGTAAGATGTTATTAATACTGTTAGGCCAAGCTACTTGATTGCTCTCAGTCTTAGTTTAGCAATGAGGATAACAATAATACCAGTTTCATGGGGCTGATTTGGGGCTGAGGGGATGATGCAGAATGGCTGGTGTAGCGTGGGTCTCCATTAGGTGATGCTGTGTGTGGTTTAGGCTCTGAGTTCAGACAAGCTGTGTGGACTTGCAGGGGTCCCCTAACACCACTGGGCTTCCCTGGTGGCTTAGTGGTAAAGAATCTACCAGTGATAAAGGATACAGGAGTTTCATCTCTTGGTCTGGAAGATCCCTTGGAGAAGGAAACGGCAACCCACTCCAGTATTCTTGTCTGTAAAATCTTATAGACAGAGGAGCTTGGTGGGTTACAGTCCATGGGATTGCAGAGTTGGACATGGCTTGGTGGCTAAACCACCATCACTGACGCCCTTGCCATCCATGTCTGCATTCATATAAACCCTTCAAGTGGATGCATGGTGAAGAATATGGTATCCCCAAACCTCGACCACCTGGGAGGAAGGCAAGGCCCAGGCGCTGTCACTCTGTTGGCTGCCTTGCCTCAGGCAGCTCTATTTGTTCTCAGCAGGGCGGTTTTGGTGACTGTTTTCCAGTGTGATCTTGAACCAGGTCAAGCCTGTCTGCTTTAAGTAAGGGTGGTGCCTCAACCCAGATTCCTGTGGACCTGTGGGAGCTTCTGATTGTTTGAAGACTGATGTCATTGTCTTCCTTCCAGATGAATGGGAGAAAGGGATTCAGGGCTCCTTAGAGCTCCTGACATTTTTTTCCCTCAGCTGCCTTCTTATGTTTCAGATACCCTGTTACCAGGCTTTTCAGCAGAGAGAGTGGATAGCACCAAGCTGGCGTGGTATCTTCAGGAATAAATTTGAGTCTCCAGGTCCCTTTCTGGGCCAGAGCCTTCAGCTCAGAGCACTTTGTTTAATTTTTTTTATTTTAAAATATTTATTTATATCTATGGCTGCGCCAGGTTTTAGTTGTGGCTTCCCTGGTGGCTCAGCAGTAAAGAATCCTCCTGCCAATGCAGGCGATGCAGTAGGCACAGGTGCAAATATCCCTTGGAGAAGGAAATGGCAAGCCACTCCAGAACTCTTGTCTGAAAAATCCCATGGACAGAAGAGCCTTGTGGACCATAGCCCACAGGGTCACAAAAGAGTCAGATATGACTTAGTGACTAAACAACAACAGGTTTCAGTTGCAGCTCACAGCCTCTCCAGCTGTGGTGCACAGAGTCAGTAGGCCTGCGGCTTGTGGGATCTTAGTTCCCTGAGCAGGGATCGAACCCACCTACCCAGCACTGAAAGGCGAATTCCTAACCTCTGGACCACCAGGGAAGTCCCCAGAGCACTGTATTTTGTAAAGCCAGCCTTTGGACCACAGAACAAAGATGATGTCCCATTTTACTGCTTTGGTTATGACTCTGAAAAATCTCTCCACTCCATCATCAGGAAGGGTCCCCCATGTTGGAGGGCCACTGGCCAACGGTAAGTGCGGATCAAATACCAGTAGTGCCAACTAGACCACACCTGTGCTGTGTGACGTTGGGGATGTCACTTTCCCTCTCTGGGCCTCCACTTCCTTATCTTTTAAGTGAGGAAACTGAACTAAGGTGATACTGACTTCCCTAATTATATAATTCTTTTATTTCTAAAATATAGAAAAATACAAAAGGCTTTCCAACAGGCAAGACTGCCTGACAGTCAGTGGAGGAGGCTGTCTTGGGAGTGGTGAGAGGTTGGGGGCATTCAGACAGAACAATTTGAAGGGGAGGCTATAGAAAGGCTTCTGACTTTGATGGGCAATTGGTCTGGGCAGCTCAGAGCTGCCATGATTCTTCCTGGGACCATCTCATCCCTCTTCTCTCACAGCCTCACATGCTGGGGTAGGTTTTGGTTCAAGTATTGAGGGAGGAATTATGACTACTAGGGGCCTGGCTAGAATGGCATAAATTAACACTTAGCTCTTAGAATCTGGAGATATTTTTTGGCCAACAGAATACCTAATGCCATAAAAGTCAAGCCTGGATCCAGGCCAAACGTGACTATGGGAGAGTTTTGCAAAGATTTTCAAAGGGTCTCAGGATGAACATACACATGCAAGTTTTATTTTTGCCTCAACATCAAATGATGATATATCTGAGTAGAGAATTCCTGATCCAAAGTGACTTTCTTGCAGAAATTAACGCTTTGTCTCCTAACATTTGGACTTTTCATTGACAAGTCTCATCTTGATTTGATTTTTCATTCCTATATTAATAATTTTTTTTCCCTTTCTGGACTTTTTTAGGGTCTGAAAGTTTACTATTGTATTTCTAAATGTGGGTATATTTTCATGAATTTGGGGGGGGGTCATGTCTTTAGTTTATCTCCTACTTCCTCTCCTATATTTGAATTGTTCTTTTTATTTTAAGGTTTTTTTTTTTTTTTTTTTGTACATAGACCATTCACATATAGTACAAGTGTGCTGTGCCCGAGTTCAAATTCTGGAGTCTTGCATGTTTCGCAAAGTTGTTCTCTGACTCAGGAATCTGGAAAGGAGAGGAACATGGGGAAAACACTGAATGAACATGTGAGCACTTAACGTCATCTTGCTTTTTCAGAAAGTTTCCTACCCTATGCTTCTGTGTCGCCCTTCTGCTAGAGTTTGGTCTACATGGTATCCTAGATAACATGTCAGTTAACAAAGTGATCATCATGGGTACTGCATCATGGTCGCCTTTATGCTATTTTAGCTTCTAAACTCTTGACACTTGTTGACAAGTGCATTCAAAAACAATAAAGAAACTGAGGATTGTTTACAAAAAGAAAGTTCCGCATCTTGTTGTGATTCACTGAAAATTCCATTTTCATATTAAACCTTAATGTAACTGATGTCTTATTTAAAAGGAAGTATGAACACAACCTTCCTAACTACAAACTTGAAGGAAAACTAAAGAAGCAGCACTAAGGAAAATCCATGGGTCTTTTTTAAAATCCTGGCTCTTTTAAATATCCTTCCACTGGGATGAGGCATGTCTTCTCCTGGGAGTTGTGCTGTGCTGTCCAAAGATTACTAGGTCATATCAATAATTCTGTGGTCTTCTGTTGGACCCACCATGGGCATCTGCATATGCTGAATGCCCATCACATCCATATATACTGAGACTGAAGGTAAAGATTCTTGAAGGACTGTTGAATGAATGAGTGATGAATTAATGACTGATGCATATGCTAATCCCTGTTGGGACTAGAAAATATGTTCCCATTTTTATTAACTGAGTTGAAATTGTTTTGTATTGTTCAGTTTCTTAGTTATGTCTGACTCTTTGTGACCCCCAGGGACTGCAGCATGCCAGGCTTCCCTGTCCTTCACCATCTCCCAGAGTTTGCTCAAATTCACGTCCATGAGTTTTTAAAAATCACCTCTAAATCATTAGTAGGTATTTTTCCCTGTTGGCATTCTCTTTGTTGTTGTTGTCCCTAAACTGTACAGTCTTCAAGTTGACTCTTCTTTGCTTGGCACGTCAACACTGCAAGAAGTTTTAATGATGTCTGTAAGCGTGCAAGTGTCAAATTAGCCTAGTTCTAGCCCACATTCTCCAAGTGCCTTTATTGTTTATAGTCTTCTACCCAGAAACATCTTTGTTGCTAACCTTTAATTTGAATTTGTTCCTGACTCGTGACAAAACTGTCCCCAGTTCCTTGTCAGCTCGCGTTTTGAAAGGAACTCTTAGGAGAAGTATTTCTTGGGAAGTATTCTGATGTATACATAGTCATCTTTTCTTTCCAGGCGTCCCTCCGAGATTCTCAGCACTGTGTGGCCCATCTTAGTGGTATGGCAATGGTTGCAGCTCCAGCAGAAAGTCTGTGTTTGTGTGGTCGCGCACCTGATTGGAGCATGATGTGCACCGTCTGTTTCGTTGTTGGGGAATACATTACTGTTTTCGGTTAAAAAAAAAACAGCAAAGACTTGAAGGATGCCTAGAAATGATGTAGGAAGAGATTGAGAGAGCTGCTGTCTGCTTCTTGTATCTTAGATGAAGACCCAGGGAAGGAAAGAATGTTTTCATGGTCCCGAGAGGTCATGCTTACCGAGGCCATGACATCCTGGGTTGTAAGTCCAGAGTTAGGAAAACTGCTCCTTATGTTTGTCTTTAGATTGGTGCTTGGGTAAGGACCTAAGTTGGGAATAGCCAGTGTAGATCTTGCTTACACTTTATTCTGAGTTTTGTAGCGAAGATGCAGGAGTTGGAGGTGGAAAGAGAAACCCTACGTGGTATCAGAGCCTTATGAGCTGCTAGGATTCTTAGAGAAAGCTCCAAATCAGAGAGTAAGAGCCTCAGTCATTGCTGCTTGCCATCAACTAACCCTGCTTTAGTTCCTGGACTTCAGCCCACCTCACCTGTAATGTGGGCTTCATTGTACCTGCATCACAAAGGTATAAAAAATGAAAAATGAAATTATAGAAGCAGACTCTAAGGTGAGAATTGATACTTCCTGAATGCCATGCACTGCTGAGGTTAAAGACAGTGACCAAGATGATTCAGGTCCCTGTTCTTCTGGGGCAGGGAGTCAGAAAAAAGCCAGGCAAGTCAATGACTAAGATAATTTATGGCAGTGAAGAGGGTAATGAGATATGGAGGGACTGGGTAGCAACTTTGAATTGGGTATCCACGTTTCTAATAGGATACAGTGGCTGCTGTCACCATAAATCTGATGATGATAAGGATGACAGTGATAGCCAGAGGACAAGATTAGTCAGTGCTGGACTTTTAAGGGTGGGAAGCTGACAGTAGTAATCCTGAGGTTATTGAGTGGGTGGGCTTCCCTGGTGGCTCAGTGGTAAGGAATCCACCTGCCAATGCAGGAGGTGTGGGTTCGATCCATGGGTTGGGAAGATCCCTTGGAGAAGGAAATGGCAAACCACTCTGGTGTTCTTGTCTAGAAAATCCCACGGACAGAGGAACTTGGTGGGCTACAGTCCATAGGGTTGCAGAAGAGTCAGACACAGCTTAAACAACAACAGTGAATGGGCATGTGCATTAACGCTCACCCAATTTATTCACTCAGATATTTATTAAGCACTTATATGTGCCAGGCACTGCTTGGTCACCATGTATGCTCTAGGGAACTCTAAAACCATAGCACATGCACCCAGAGCTTATGGTGGAGTCAGGGAGACAGCAGTGAATCGTGTACAAGGAGATATTCAATTATTGGAAGCCATGGCACGTGCACCCAGAGCTTATGATGGAGCTGGGAAACAGAAGTGAATTGTGTATAAGGAGATACTCAATTACCGATTTTGATAAGTAGTCTAAGGAAAAGCCCAAGGTTTAATTAAAGAGATTAGCAGGTTGGAGAAGATCTGCTTCGGAGGGAGGTCAGAGAAGATCTCTGGTCAAATTTAGGGGGAGGCCTGAGGGGTGAGTGGGCTCCCCAGGTGGCATAGTAGTTAAGAACCTGCCTGCCACTGCAGGATATGCGAGAGACATGGCGTCTACCCCTGGGTTGGGAAGATCCCCTAGAGGAGGAAATGGCAACCCACTCCAGTACTCCTGCCTGGAGAATCCCATGGATAGAGGAGCCTGGCGGGCTGCAGTCCATGGGGTTGCAAAGAGCTGGACATGACTGAGCACACAACACATCCTTGCCTTCGTGGAAGCTACAGTCTAATGGAGAAGAGCTACTAATAGTCACAACATTTATCATTATAAATCAGTTAGATCAGTTAGACATAAATCAGTTAAATCAGGATGAAAAAGTGATAATGAATAGTTACCTTTTACAACTCCCGAATCCAAGCCAGCATTATTCTGGTTCAATATGCATTATTTAGTACTCACAACAGAGAAGGCAATGGCACCCCACTCCAGTACTCTTGCCTGGAAAATCTCATGGGCGAAGGAGCCTGGTGGGCTGCAGTCCATGTGGTCGCGAAGAGTTGGACAAGACTGAGTGATTTCACTTTCACGCATTGGAGAAGGAAATGGCAACCCACTCCAGTGTTCTTGCCTGGAGAATCCCAGGGACGGGGGAGCCTGGTGGGCTGCCGTCTATGGGGTCGCACAGAGTCGGACACGACTGAAGCGACTTAGCAGCAGCAGTACTCACAAAACCCCTATGAGGAAAGCATTATTACTATCATTCCATGTTGCAGAAAGGGAAACTGAAGCAGAGAGCTTTGCCTAAGATCACACAGGCAGATGGGGCTGGATTCTAAACTCAGTATCTTTACCTTTGTTATTGATAGAACCCACCTTTGACTGTATCTTAGACCCGGGTTCGATCCCTGGGTTGGGAAGATCCCCTGGAGAAGGAAATAGCAACCCACTCCAGTATCCTTGCCTGGAAAANGGCAGCACACCAGGCCTCCCTGTCTATCATCAATAATAAACATAGATAGTATAGAAACATTGCAGAATAGGGAATTAGGTGTCAGAATACCTGGGTTCCAGTCCCAAAGTCACTATTAATTCATGTGGCCTTAGACAAGTCACTTAACCTCTCTGGACTTCAGCTTCTTTATCTCTAAAAGGAGCAGAGAGACCTCCCTGGTGGTGCAGTGGTTAAGACTTCCCCTTCCAGGGCAGCGGTCTGGATTCGATCCCTGGTCAGGAAGCTAAGATCCCACATGCCGTAGTGCAAAAAAAATAAAAATAAAAATCCAAAATATTAAAAAATTTTAAAAATAAAAGGAGCAGAGAGGAGGGTGTCAGGCAGGGAAGAGAAGAGAATGGATTAAGCTAGATGATGCATACATTTTCCAGACTAAAACTTATATGTTGCTATGTAAGAATGAATAAATAGGTGGGCAAACATTGTTCATTCACTCTTTCTTGTGAATTAGGTTTTTAAAAAATTACTACAATTGATTTCAAGCACAAGAGAAAGGTTTCAGTGACTTTTCATTTCACTGACACCTGTGCTCTTACGGTCCAGCCTCCTTCGTGTGGTTCCATGGCCCCACTCTTCCTTTGGTAGTCCCTTGACCCACCCTCCCTTCCTTCCTGGAGTCTGTCTACCTTCATTTCACCTGGACAGCAACTTCTGAGGAAGAATGGGGAGGCAAGATTTTGTTTTAACCCCATGGGAGACCCAACAGAGGGTGCTGGTTATACATCCCTTCCCAACCTCTTTTTTCTGTGAACAGATCGAGTTGATCCCCCAAGTTTTCAGAGCCTCGGCCTCCTCTGCCGTGTTTATAAGTGAAAGGACACAGCACACAAAAGCCCAAAGCAGAATCTCTTTGCTAAAAATACCCTGCATTCCTGAGTGACTACGAGCGCTGCCTCTCCAAGCCCACGGGCAGCCATGCTAAAAACAGTAACCAGCAGCCACAAATGGCACCACTAACAAAGGTAGAAGGGCTTGAGAACAGCATGCCATCTAAGCCATCTGCCATCTTGGCCCGCCCTGGGTCCCCTCTTCCCAACAGTGACGGGCATCCACGTGCCATTCATAGCTGGGCTTCTGTGGCAA
This sequence comes from Neotragus pygmaeus, assembly GCA_006410875.1. Lineage (NCBI taxonomy): Eukaryota > Metazoa > Chordata > Mammalia > Artiodactyla > Bovidae > Neotragus > Neotragus pygmaeus. The sequence continues at coordinate 495,197 of SJYV01004439.1, read as the reverse complement.
TGGGTAAGTCAGGGCTGGCTGCCTCTTGCACCCACTGGCCCTCACGCTATCTGGCTCAAGGTCCAGACATCGTTCAAGAAGAGGTGGCAGAGGGAAGCTAAGGCTCTCAGGGCAGCCTGGGAAAGCCATCCTACCGATGAGCAGAGAAGTCTGGGAGCTGAAGCAGTCTGAGAAGGAAACATTTGCCTCCTTAGCTGAAACAAAAGCCATCTATAAAAGTAGCATTGATGTAGACACACTACCATGTGTGAAATAGCTAGTAGGAAGCTGCTGCCTAGCACAGGGTGCTCAGCTCAGCGCTCTGCGATGACCTAGAGGGGTGAGATGGGGTAGGGGTGGGTAGAAGGGAGGTTTAAGAGGGAAGGAACGTATGTATACAGAGAGCTGATTCACCCTGTTGTACAGCAGAGGCCAGCACAACATTGTAAAACAACTGTACTCTAATAATAATTTTTTAAAGAAAACAATAAAACTGAAGAAACCAGGATAAGCTGTCAAAAGGGTCAACTGTAAGACTGAACTCTTAAGCTCTTAAAATCAATAAAATGACATAACAGAAAACGTTGTCTATGGTAGGTGAGGAAGAAAATGCTGATTCACTAAAAGCACAACTGCTAAGGCTCATATCTTCCAGGAAAAGGCCAAGGATCCACCCAGCTCTACTTCATCCTGATGGAACACTCTCACAAGTTATCTCTACTGACAAGCCAGCCCAGCCCTCACCCTCACTGTGACCCAGATGTATAGTGTCTACGTGGAGGAACAGCTTTACCACCAGATGTACCCAGTGTCTCCAGCATTTCAGGTACTCGGTCGTGTTTCTTGAATGGATGAAGGACCATGAGAAATCTTTCATTCATAATGCCTCTATAATTTTGTAGCTAAACAGTTTTGCTAACTCAGATCTATCTGCTTTGTCTATGACTTGAAACTAGAGTCTCTTTGAGGCAGGCACTTGTAGTTTCTTTAATAGCCATTAAGAATGCCATATTGTTTGTTGAGATTTTAAGCATTGATTCCCAATCCATCCTATGGACTTTTAATATACATTTATTCAAAGCATAGGCAAAATATTATAGGGTTCACTCTTAATTAACTCATTTCTAAAAGAATTGAGGCAGTTTGTATATGCAAAGAGATTGAGAAAAATAAGTGAGGATATTAGGGTGATGAAATAAAAGGAAAAAAAATAGCATGCAGCCAAGGGTGAATTAAAAGTAAAATGATGTCTTAATAGGATGGTAAATTGCTTCTGAATTGCCAAGGAAAAAGAGAAAACAGGAACAATTACCCGAATTTCAAAGTCCAACAGCCCAGTAAATAAATACATAAATAAAGTCCTTTCAATCCAGCATCATAAACAGGTACCGTAGGCCACAGCCCAGCTGAGAAGGAAGTTGAATGGTTCAGTAAACCCATTCCCAGGAATGAAAACACAGGTCAAAGTATGCTCTATTTCTGCTTTGCAAGCAGGATCGTCTACACCATTTTTCTAGATTCCACATATGTGTGTTAATATACAACATTTGTTATTCTCTTCCTGACTTATCATTCTGTGTGACACTCTCTAGGTTCATCCAGATCTCTACAAATGATCCACTTTCTTTCATTTTTATGGCTGAGAAGTATTCCATTGTGTGTGTATACCACATCTTTATCCATTCATCTGTCAACAGACACCTAGGCTGTTTCCGTATCTTGGCTGGCTATTGTAAATAGTGCTGCTATGAACACTGAGGCACGTGTTACCTTTTTGAATTGAGGTTTTCTCTGCATATGTGCCCAGCAGTAGGAGTAGGATTGCTAAAGAACAAATATATGGATACCAAGGGGGAGGAACTGGGAGACTGGGACTGGCACACTATGGATACGACGCATAAAATAGGTAACTAATGGAGAACGCGGTATACAGCACAGTGAACTCGACTTAACGCCGTAGTGACCTGGGTGGGAAGGACGCTCAAAAGGGAGCGGATGTATGTGTATGTACGGCTGATTCATTTTGCTGTACAGTAGAAACTAACACAACAGTGTAAAGCAACTATGCTCCAATAAAAATTAATTTTTAAAAAGTACACGCCCTTGTCAGCAGGTGACAGGTGGTGACATATTTCCATTGAAAAGCATGGCGGATCCCTGCAGAAAATGTCTGGTCACCCACTGACCAGAAAAAATGAGTCAGAAATAAAAGTTAGAAGCCAAGGAAAGCATCCGGCACCCTGTCAGTCTTTGCCATGAGGCCCCCCTCCATCCTAGCACTGGGTCCTTCTTCCCCGTGGTCTTGAGCAGTTTCTCTCCAGCAGGAAACACAGAAGGATGTCTGTTTTGAAGCAGCTGGACTGGGATGAAAGTGTCCCCAGAGCATGTCTTCTGGGCTGTGTCCGCTCCTTCCTCCGGCCCAGCACCCTTGGCTCCTCACTACCTCTTAGCAGT
>SJYV01004439.1:351219-492706 GCA_006410875.1 Neotragus pygmaeus | reverse complement strand
ATTGGAAGTTGGAAGCAAGGGGGAGAGGTTGAGGAAGAGTATGAAGCTTTTAACTTTTATTTTCTAGAACTTATGGGTGGGGGTGCAGCATTTTGGGGAGTGCACTTGAGCAGCACTCCTTGAAATTCTCTAGTGTTTTTACTGCCCTGTCTCAACTGTTCTCTTTGTTATTTCCTTATATGAATGGTGTCTCCAAACAAGCCATATCCTCTCCAACCGTAAGTAAATGATGTCTCTTGTACACAAGGCATTTTGTGTTGGAAGATGTTCCTGTAATTGTTATTCGTCTGGCTCCTTTAGGAATGATTCTATCATCTGAGCAAATAGAGAATTTTCTAAGTAAATAGCAACTACCTCTTATCTCACTTCTTCTCTCTTAAAATTCTCTTCATGCATCACAGCCTAGTTCCCCTGTCATCTCCTCCATGAAAATTGCTCTCTATCCTGTACTCTTTTAAGGAGCTCACATTTTTGCTGAGCTGTGTGGTGTGTGTGTGTGTGTGTGTGTGTGTGTGTGTGTTTGTGCATGTCTGTGTTTGTGGGGTGGGGTGAGAGGTAGGATAGTGTACTGGATGGCCTTTGTAGTCAGACATCTAGGTTCTCATTCCAGCTCTGCCACTCACTTGCTGTGCAACTTTGAGTGGTTACTTAACCTCTGTGAGTCTTAAATTTCTAATCAGTAAAATGAGGATGAAAGCACCTACCTCACAATGCTATTGTGGGAGTTAAATAAACTCACTGATTACTGAACTTGGCATAATACCTGTCATTTGGCACATGCTCGCTCAAACAATAGTGGTGGGATTGTTATGATTTTGTGCCCACTTGTTTATTGATTCTCCAGTTACTTCTTAAGCACCTGTGATGTGCTCTATGTGGTTCTAGGCACTTGAGGAGGCACAAGTGAACAAAACACATGTGTCCACCCTTGAGGGGATACAATTCTATATAGTCTAGTTGGGGGTGCTATCCAGTAAACAATATACACAACAATTAAGCATATTTTATAGTATATTAGAAGGTAATAAGTGGTGTGGAATAAAGAAAGATGTCGAGGAGGGTAAATGATTGGCAGTATTTGGGGGTAGGTACAGCAGTCAGCTTGGAGAAGGAAATGGCAACCCACTCCAGTGTTCTTTCCTGGAGAATCCCAGGGACAGAGGAGCCTGGTGGGCTGCCATCTGTGGGGTCACACAGAGTCAGACAAAACTGAAGCAAATTAGCATGCATGCATGCATAGCAGTCAGCTACTGCTGCGTAACAAACTATTGCCAGACCTGATGGCCTTATACACTGTCTGCTCTGGAGCCCACAGCTGTATCACTCTGCAATTTGGGCTCTGCTGGTACCCTCTTGGTCTTGGTGGTTTTCCCTTGTCAGCTTATGGTTGCCAGCTGGTCTAGGATCGTCTCAGTTAGGACAGCTCTGTCCTCTTCCACATGGTCTCTCCTCCAACTGGCTGGCCCAGGCTTCCTCTCATGATGGAAGCAGGGTTTGGGAGAGCAGATGCATACATGTCTTCAACTGGGAGGTAACCTGTCTTCTCTGCTGCATCCCATGGGGTGCCTACTAGAGAAAAGAGAGCTGAGAGGTGACCGTATGAAAAGTGTGGGCAAGGGAGAGAGGGACAGACCACTGTGGCCACAGGTGCCCCCATCTATCTCAGTGTGGAGGGTGAAGCTGCAGCATGAATAGGGCAGCCGCCTTGAGAAGGTGACTCTTGGCTAAGACTTGAAGCCAGAGAGTGGGTCATAGGGAGTCTGGGGAGGAGGGTCCCAGGCAGGGGGCCCAGGGTAGGTGCATGCCTGGGACTGCAGAAGGGGTAAGGGGTGGGGCTGGAAGGCAGTGGCCAAGGAAGAGGACAGAGACCACCGGGAACTTCCATGGAGTGACCTGCTGAGGAGGCCCTGCAGGGACAGGACCTGGCTTGCATTTGCAAAGGGTGATTTTGGGTCCTATGTTGAGACCAGGCTGTAGGGGATAAAGGTCAATGCGGGCAGACCTGCCTGGAGGCTTGTGGGGCACATAGGGAGAGGATGGGGGCTCAGCTGGGGGCAGTCACAGTGCCCACCTCCTCGGCACGACACGGACCCTCTTGGCTGTTTCCAGACTTGAGTGATGTTGTGATGAGGCGGTGTCAACGCCCAGAGTGTGGCCAGGGTTTAGCAGCTGAACAAAAGCCATGCTTTTTAGTTGTTGTTCAGTTGCTCAGTTTTGTCTGACTCTTTGTAACCCCATGGACTGCAGCATGCCAAGCTTCCCCCTCCTTCACTGCTTCCCAGAGTTTGCTCAAACTCATGTCTAGTGAGTCGGTGATGCCATCCAACCATCTCACCCTCTGTTGCCCCCTTCTCCTCCTGCCCTCAATCTTTCCCAGCATCAGGGCCTTTTTCAGTGAGCTGGCTCTTTTCATCAGGTGGCCAAAATATCAGAGCTTCAGTTTCAGCATCAGTCCTTCACTGAATATTCAGGGTTGATTTCCTTTAGGATTGACTGGTTTGCTTTTATTAAGGTGGCAGATTTAATGATCACTGCTTCAGAAGGAATCTCTTTTGGGCCTTTTGGACCCAGCATTGTGGTCCTGACTGCCTTGCATGGCTGCTCCCTGAGCCCAGAGTGGCCTGAGGGTGAGAACTTGCTATTCACCAGCATTCCTGACTTCCCCAGCCCCACACCTGACACAATGAGTCCTGGGGACTGGGTCGAGTGAATTCACTTTGCTGTGAAGTCAACAGGACAGGAACTGTGTCTTAATCACCTGTCTGCATAGGGCACAGTCTGCTCACACCCAGGAGGTCCCTTGGATCGAATTACACTGTTTTCATGTCTTCACCTACATGTAGAATGTTTGCCTCTGAATTAGATCGACTTCAAGGGCCACCCAATGTTCGTGATTCCAGATGGTTTCCTGCCAATTTGCTCCTCCGCATACACAGGGGCTTGAGCCATCCTGATTTACAAGATTATTCACCTTGGAGTCCAGGAGAGGGAGGCAGAGTACATGAGAAGGGTGCTTCCGTGGGAGCAGCATTGTCGGGCGTCTGTCTTAGTCCCTGTTGTTTTCCATCAGACCCTTTGAGGCCAACTGCCCTGGGACGCGGAAGCAAGGTCAGTGCGTCCCAAGCTTCCCCCAACTCTCCTACTCCCCCCTTTCCTCCTCACTTCCGCCTTTGTACCCCTTGCAGCCCCTTTCTCCTGCCTTTCTCTCCCTCATCCCTCCTTTTCCTTTCCTCCGTCTGATGCTCCCTTGACACAGCTGAGCTGCTGACCCTGTAAGAGGTTGCTTGGGATGAGGAAAGAAAACAGTGGCAGAAATGAGAAAGGATATAACTGAGGACCATCTTTCTAGGAACAGTGATGGGGCAAAAGAGGGGTTGTGGTGGGATCCAGGTACGCTTTGGATCTCATGCTCTTTGCTTGGGCTTCCCCTTAGTCCTGGCTTCTGTCTGCTTTTAATAACAGCAGCCCTGATTCACAACACTTCCTAGATGCTGAGTCCTAGCATAATTGATGTGTGAAGCTTATCTCACAGTCCTGCCAAGGACTCCAAGAGGTAGAAGCCTAAGCTTAGACCTGTGATACACCTAGGGTCACACAGCTGGAGAGCAGTGTAACCAGGATCAGAACCCTGGAAGTCCCCCGTGTAGACCAGTGTTGCCTGCAGCTGTCAGGCATGTGGCAGGGTGGAACTGAAATGAGATTTTGAAGAATTAGAGGGACTTCCAAAGTATCACTGAAATAATCCTAACCAAAGGATGTAGAATGTTGCCTTAATACTTGTTTTTACTGATTACTTGCTGGCAGGATCATTTTGGGGCTATAGTGGGTCAAGTAAAATCTATTAAAGTTAATTTTTTATTTTCTTTTTCACTTTCTTTAATGGACTGTTGTTTAGTCGCTAAATTGTGTCTGACTCTTTTGCGACCTCATGAACTGCAGCCCTCCAGGTTTCTCTGTTCATGGGATTTTCCAGGTAACAATATGGGAGTGGGTCACCATTTCCTTCTCCAGGGGGATCTTCCTGATCCAGGGATCAAATCCACGTCTCCTGCATGGACGGGTAGATTCTTTATCACTGAGACACCAGGGAAGTCCATTCTTTTTTTTTTTTTGGTGGAATAACAAATAACTAGTTACTTTTTTTCATTCTGCAATCATTTATATTGTGATTACATACATATTTGATGTGCAAATTCAGTATTGAAATCTCAAATGCTACTCAAGAGGCCAGGATTTTGTTCTAAGCCAATGAAGTATAACTAACTTTGCTACTAGNGTTACTTTTGTTCATTCTGCAATCATTTATATTGTGATTACATACATATTTGATGTGCAAATTCAGTATTGAAATCTCAAATGCTACTCAAGAGGCCAGGATTTTGTTCTAAGCCAATGAAGTATAACTAACTTTGCTACTAGAAAGTAAGCTCCATGAGATGTTCTTTGTCTGAGTTAGTCTTCTGTATTGTTTTAAATAAAAATACATTAAATGAATGAATGCCAACTTCCAACAGTCTATTCTAAAAGGAAAAATGACAGACAACAATGAAGAACCACTGTCAAAGAAAAACCCGAGTTCCTTCCTCTGCAGTAGGAACAAGCATCTTTCATGATGCCATCTTGAGACATGATAGCTCAGAATTTCTATTCCATGAGAAGGTGGTACATGCTCGACATCCATATAGTTGGTTAATGTATGATTAGTTTTTAAGCCCATTATTTAATGAACTACCAGGAAACTGAACATCACAGCCGCATATAGGCTTGCCTTGTAGTTCTACTGGAGGGTACTAGTCTAAACCTTGGGTTTCAGTTACCACCTTACACTGTCTGGGTAGCTGCACCTTCTTCCATCACCCCAACTCCACCCTGAGCTAGACTTGGAGGTTCTCCAAAGTGCGACCCAGGGCTCACCCACCTTCTGATCTTCCCTGGCACCTTAGATGGGTTGGGGCACAGACTAGGTTTTGGTTTTGTTTCTGTTTGCTTTTTATTTTAAAAGCATCGCAAATTTTCTGGGAGTTGCAAAACTTGTGTAGATGGTGATAAGCACCCTTCACCTAGCTTCCCTGGGGTGACATCCATAGATGATAGAGGAGGTTTTAAACAAATGTGTGTTGATTGACTCAAGCATGCATTAAGTGGGTATTGCTCTTGTCTACCCTTAGAGGAATGCCAGGCTTCTGGAGTTGAAACTTGGATGTGGAGGATTATTTCAGTGATACTTTGGAAGTCCCTCTGGCCCCAGTAATATGCCAAGATGACCCTCTGGCATCATCATGGTGGTCAGAGTGGTATAGATACAGGTGATATAGTGATATAGACATAAGATGGTGTAGACACAGACACAGTGTGGTCTAGAGGGAAAATGGAGAGGCCAAGGGTGGACTGCCTGAGTCCAGTACTGTCTTCACCATTGTGACCCATGATCATTGCACTTCACTCCCCAGGCCTCACTCTCCTCATCTCTAAATGGAGCCAATGACCTTGGCTGGTGATTTGGATAAACCAAGAGATTGCAGGCAAATTACAAAGTCATATGCGTTCTATGGGTGGGGGTTGCAGATAGCGGAGTGAGTGACAGCTTCCCCAGTTGGCCGGCCCCTGAGATCCCCGTTCAGATCTTCAGTTCCTGTTTTCTTAAGATCAGAGAAGGGTCTTTACTTGGCAGGGATGATCTGCTGTCTGCTACCAAAAAACAGATGCAGCCAGGACCCTGTACCTGCCAAGGCTTGCGCTGCTGTTTGCCACAGGGCCTCAAACACAGATGGGCTGGTGACCTTGGCATTGAGGCACATGCTTCTCGGTAGCTGCAGGAGGTCAGGCGTGGTGGGGAGCATGGCTGCCTGCCTGTCCCCTCCTGCACAGGAGCTGTGCATCGCTGGTCCCCAAGGCAGCAAGGAAGGAAACCATGGAAACCATGGAGACGGACAGGAGGCTCCTCTTTCTTGGCCTCTGAGCAGCCACCCTCCGAGGACTGCCACACTTGCAAGTCTCTGGGGGCCTCCTCCTGCCCCCAGCATCATTATCCCAGGGCATTCATTCCCCACTGCGATTTCTTGTAGAGAAAATGACTCATTTGAGAACCCAGTTTTAATACTGCTAAGTGATGGTTCCAGGCACCGAGAAGCCTGCTGCCCTGCAGGTATTCAGTTTAGGCAGGTGAGATAGTATCATCTTTCAGGGCATTCTGGACTTCACAGCCACTTCCTAGGGTACTGGGCCATTCCCGAGGGAACTGGGATCATCTGAAAGGGTTATTTAAACCAGGGTGGTTTCCAGCAAGTGGCCCCTGACTTCCCTAAACTGGGGGTAGGGGGGCAGACTTGCTGTGTTTGGTAGATGGTCTGTAAAGAACCAGGGCTTTGGAGCTTCTTCTGTGGATCCCTGAGATATAAAATGGGTGAGAAGCCATAAAGAGGAGCCACCTCCTCCCTGCATTATAATCCTGCTGCTGCTACTGCTGCTAAAGTCGCTTCAGTCATGTCCGACTCTGTGCGACCCCTTAGATGGCAGCCCACCAGGCTCCCCCGTTCCTGGGATTCTCCAGGCAAGAACACTAGAGTGGGTTGCCATTTCCTTCTCCAATGCGTGAAAGTGAAAAGTGAAAGTGAAGTTGCTCAGTCGTGTCCGACTCTTAGCGATCCCATGGACTGCAGCCCTCCAGGCTCTTCCACCCATGGGATTTTCCAGGCAAAAGTATTAGAGTGGGGTGCCATTGCCTTCTAGCTGCCCAAAACCTGTCTTTGATCAGTCTGTTCTGCCCTTCCTTCATCCTTCATGGCCAAACTCCTCAAAAAGTTTGCCTCTGCTTCTTCACTGTCCGCTCTCCAGCTCCTTCCGGGAGGTCTTGTCCCCACTGTCAAGGGCACTGATAACCTTCATGTTGCCCAGTTCCGTGGCTGGTCCTCCCGTGTGCTCTCTTAGCAGCATGTGATCGTGTCCTCCTTGAAACACTTTCTTTTCCTGGTTTATGTGACACCAGACTGTTCTGTACTTTCTGTTTTTTCCTGACCACCCTCACTGCTTCTTCCCAGTCTTCTTTGCAAGCTCCTCTTCTTCCACTTGAACTTCGATTGTTGACCCATCTAGGGTCCCTGTTACTCAATTTCTCCTCTGTTGCTGCTGTCTCCCAAGGTAATCTCATCCAATCTTGTGGATTTAAGTGCCGTGCCCTTCTGGTGACACCCAAATCTGTAAGTGCAGCCACAGCCTGCCTGCTTTGATTTCATACTCAATTACATGGATGACATCTGTACTTTGATTTCTAATAAGCATCTCAAACAGCAAGTCTCAAGTGAGATACTTGTTCCCCTGAAAATTCTCTTCCTCAGTAGTCTCTATTTATTCATTTATTCAACAAATATTTCTTCAGCATATTCTATTTACTAAGGAGTCTTCTAGGTACCTGAGATATGGCAGTAAGCAAAAAACAAGTTCCTCCCCTTATGGGGTTTATATTTTAGTTAAGGGGTATTATGGGCTTCCTGTATAGCTCAGTTGGTTAAAAAAAATCCACCTGCAATGCAGGAGACCCTGGTTTGATTCCTGGGTTGGGAAGATTTGCTGGAGAAGGGATAGGCTACCCAATCCAGTATTCTTCGGCTTCCCTTATGGCTGAGCTGGTAAACAATCTGTCTACAATGTGGGAGACTTGGGTTTGATCCTTGGGTTGGGAAGATTCCCTGGAGAAGGGAAAGGCCACCTACTCCAGTATTCTGGCCTGGAGAATTCTATGGACTGTACAGTCCATGGGGTCACAAAGAGTTGGACATGACTGAGTGACTTTCACTAGGGAGTATTATGGATTGAACTGTGTCCCTGAAAATTTCATATGTAGAAGTTCTAATCCTCAGCACCTCAGAATGAGAACTTATTTGGAAATAGTTTTGCAGATATAATTAGTTAAGTTAAAATGAGGTCTTACTGGAATAGTGTGGGCTCCTGAAGCAATAGGACTGATGTCCTTATAAAAAGAGGAGATAAATAAAATTTAAAATATACTATGTTAAAAAAAAAAAGAGGAGAGTTGGACACAGATGAGCCTGGAGGGAGAACAACATGTGAAGATGAAGGTAGAGATCAGGATGCTGTTTCTGCAAGCCGAGGAACACCAAGGATTGCCAGGAAACCACCAGGAGACAAGGGAGAGGCAAGGAGTAGGTTCCCTCTCACAGCCCTCGGAAGGAAACAACCCTCTTGATACCCTTATCTTCAACTTCCAGTCTCCAGGACTGTGAGGCAACACATTTCCACTCATCTTGTGGATCTTTGTTATAGCAGCTTGAGCAAACTTGTACAAGGTGAACAAGACAAGCATTACAAACAAGCCTAATCGAGGATGTCAAACAGGGGAGTACATGATGGAGAAAAACAATTCAAGGGAGTTGCAAAGCACGGGAAAGGGAAGAGGATTCTTTTATAGATGGTGGTCAGAGAAAGCCTCCTTGATGGAAAAGGAGTGAGCCATGTGGATATCCACAGGAAGAGTATTCAAGTAACAAGGAAGAGAAATTTCAGAGACCCTAAGCTGTGCACTGAGGCTCAAGCCCAGATCCTTGGAGGCATCCTGACACCTTCCACATCTAGCCCTATCATGAGTCTTGTTTGCCCTGTGTTCAAAATATATCCACTATTTAGCTCTTCCCCCTAATGTCACCTGTTCTCACTCATCTTTTGTATGCATTATTACACAAACATCATCATTTGTCTTCTGGCTTCCATTCTTTCACACTCACATCCATAGCCTTTTCTCCACACAGCAACCAGAGCAACCTTGTCTAATAGCACATCTGATCACGTTTCTCCTCTGCTCACCAGCTTTGAGGTCTTTCTGTCCTCACTTAGTAACAGCCAGGCCTTACCTGGTCCACCTCTGAGTGCATCACCCATCATGCTCCCCCTCCCTCCTGCCAGCCCCCTTAGCTGATGTGCCAGGCAGTGAACATGGCAAGTTGGCCCCTCCCTCCAGTTCCCTGCACTGCTCCCTCTCCTCAGAGCATCTCCCCAGCAATTCATGGGGCTTAATTCTTTGCATCGTTCAAACCTAGACTCACCTGCTACCTGGTCGGTTCTCCAGGCTGAGGTTTCACACGATGTCAGTCTTCTCTTGGAGGACGGATGACAAGGACATGTGCCCTATGCTATACACCACCAGATAAATAGTTTCAGGTGGGCTCTATGTGTGATTTGAGCATTTTGTACTGCCTTGTCTTTTAAAAAATGTTAATTTATCTATTTATTTATTTTTGGCTGCATCGAATCTTAGTTGCAACACGTGGGATCTTTTGCTGCAGCACGTGGGCCCTGGGTTGTGGTGCGTGGGCTCCAGGGTGCTTGGGCTCTGTACTTGAGGCACATGGGCTCTCTAGTTGTGGTGTGCAGCCTCAGCAGTTGCAGGGTATGGGCTTAATAACCGTCAGCACACGAGACCTTAGTTTCCTGACTAGGGATCGAGCCTGTGTCCCCTGCACTGGAAGGTGGATTCTAAACCACTGGACCACCAGGGAAGTCCTTGGACTGCTTTGTCTTTTGGATTAAAATATAATGACTGGTAATAGTTAATAATTTCTAATTCTTAAAATGATCCTGGCATGTAGGCAACTCTCATTTTATAGAAGAGGAAACCAAGGCCCAGAGTGGTTAAGAAGCTTGCCTCAAGCCACATCACTGATAAATGCCAAAAATGTAGGTAAAACCTTGGTTTGTTTGATGCCAAAGAAAATTCCACTTTGCTAAGTGGATTCATGTTCCCATTCATTTGTCACTCATGTCCTAGACTCCAGGAATATTTAGTCTAGAAAAAAGAAGGCTGAAAAGTCAAATAATTATATTCTTGTTTTTGTAAGCAGAAGGAATATTCCAGATACCATTTGTTCCTGGTCTCTCTGCTCATGAGAGAAAATGATAACTGTGAGTAAATGACTAAGGCATTAGATATTAGCAGAGAGCACTGAAAGGGGCTGATAATACCTCATAATTATGAAGGGTGCCCTAGGAGCCTGGCTGTAGGCTCAGCCTGTCTACACCGCACCTAATCTTATGACAGCTCTGCTGATTTGATTCTCAGTTTATAGATGAGGAGACTTAAGTTCGGAAGTGAAGTCGCACCCCTGTGTTTGTACAGTTTGGACGTGCTATAGCAGGGGTTTAAATCCAGAGGTTCTGACTCCCAAGAGTTTACTAATGATGAAATGGTGGACTCTGGGCCACCATCCGTGAGCACTGTCCGCAGTGAGTGAGATAGGCTCAAAGGCCCGGGGATGGGTGATGTGACCTCTTAAGATTATTCTCTCTCAGGGGAGTTCCATTTTCCTTGAGAATGAGTTTCTTTGGAAGACAAAAGGCACAGGGCTTTGCCTGGTTCTTCTACCCTGATTTACCGGCATGGCCTCTATGCCTGCTTCCTTTAATCTTTATCTAAAATAGGCCATCGGGAGAATGGCATTGAAGCATGTATACTATCATGTAAGAAACGAGGTGCCGGTCTATGTGTGATGCAGGATGCAGGATGCTTGGGGCTGGTGCACGGGGATGATCCAGAGAGACGTTGTGGGGTGGGAGGTGGGAGGGGGATTCAGGATTGGGAGCCCGTGTACACCTGTGGTGGATTCATGTCGATGTATGGCAAAGCCAATAGAGTATTGTAAGGTAAAATAAAGTAAAAAAATAAATAAGTAAAATAGGCCATCCTGTCTCTCTTACAGGGTTGTGGCTTCTGCCTAGCCACTCACAATACTCAATCATGGAGAAAAAGACTTCAGGCGTAACAATTTTCTAATTGTGATGATTGTAATGAGAACTGAAAATGGCAGTGCTGACTCAAACCTCATTATAGATTTGAGTAGACATGAAGAGTGATGTACTTTATGGATCATTTTTCTATTGCCACAAACTAGCCCTAAACTGCTGAAACAGTGTTAGCTCAGCCCACTCAGGATGGGTACTTTAGGATGGGCCCAGTCGGGAGGTTCTTCTGCTCTCTGCTAGACTCCCCGCTTGTTTGGGAACTTGCTGGGTGGTGTCTGATCTGGGATTCCTTGGCTGGAATGACAGCTGAGGTCTTCTCCACTGTCTCTCATGTTGCCTCCAGGCCAGCTGAGCATGTCTGCATGGCCCCAAAGAGTTGTAACAGTGAGAAAACTTAAATGTAACAAACAGCAAGTGGAAGCATGCATATGTGTGTGTTTTTTAAATTTATTTAGTTTTGATTGGAGGATAGTTGTCCATGTGATTTTGAAGTCTCTCTTTTCTTCATCTTTGCTAACACAGCTTAAGCCATGGCAAGTCATAGGGCTGAGCATGGAATTAGAATCAGACTAATTCCACATGTATGGTGTGGGAGGACCACAGATACAGCTCAGAGGGCTTGGGTTCATGGAGGTCAATAATTGGGGTCACTAATGCAATCAACCTACCACATTTCATGGCTGCACATGGATGCATTCTCAATATGGACTTGAATGACCCTCCCAGTCATCTTCACATGCTTTGGTTTCTAGACCAAGACACATCCTAATTCTCTGATTCAAGGAACATGTGTCCACTGAGTATCTTGTGCATTTTCATTTTGGCTTATTTGGGAAGAATTTCAGAGCATGGGTTCCAAAGTTATGGCATAACAGAACTGTCATGGGTTAATCAGAATACATGAGGCATACACAAAGGGGGAAATATAATATTTTCATAAACAGCACAATTTGAGAGGTAAAAGGCCAAAACCACTGAAGAAGCCTCCAATAAATTAAAATTTTACATCTCTGTACAAAGTATCACCTTACTTTTGAAATGTACAGAGATGTGAGGATGCTTCAAGTACTTTTATGTAATTAAAAGGAGTTCAGCTGTTCAACTGCTGTTAGTCCAGGAGTCAAGATTGAGTGCCCTTAGGGGGAAGGCAGGCATAATCCCCAGTATCTTGAGGTTCCCTGATCCACTATGCAGCCTATGATCTTAGCATAACAGTAAGATTCACTGGTTTGAATGCCCAGAAGGCAGATCCTGAGCCTAAGGCTCTGATAGTCTCTCCTGAAGATGAAGAGGACAACACTCTTCCTCAGCCTCAAAGTTGGGTGCCTTGTGAGGTTCTCAGTTGCCATCACCAGAGGGAGTCTGGTGTTATTTGAAGAAACTGAACTGGAATCAGAACATCTGGATATTGCCCTCAGCGCTTTCATCGACTTACTGTGTGTCTTTGGGAAAGTCACTTTCTTTCTCTAGGCTCTAGTTATCACCTGTGAAATTAAGATTTTTGGCTAAAGACTTCCACTTTCCATTCTGTGTATCTAAGGTCAAATGCCCATTTTTAAATCAGGGTATAGAATCTGAGTGTAAGAACTCTCAATTTGTTAATATATTTAATGAGTGTCCACCACATGCTGGGAACTGTTTTAGGTACTTCAGATTGGACAGCAATAAGGAAATTCTTGCTGTCAAGGAGCTTCTTTCTCAAAGGGATTTTATCTTCCTCTTTCTCCTGCTCCTCCTTTTCCTCCTCCCTTTTCTCCTCTTGTTTCTTTCCTCCTCCTCATCTATAAAACCGTGATTAAGCATTTATATCCTACCAGACAATGTGCTAGGTCCTCCCTTTACATGTACCATCTTAATTAATCATGATAACCTTGTAAGGACTCATAGTTCCACCATGCTGGTGTACTTTCCATTCATACCCACCCCCTCCCCAATCCACTCTCCACCCTTCTCCAACCTGCTTTATGGCCTTAGGGGGTTATCCTCTGTGAAACTTACCAACTTGCTGAATCTCAGGCTTCCAGTTGGATTTGGTCAACAGAGACTCTGGCAGAAGTTTGGAGGATCGGAGGAGAGTGAGGTCATAGTATTTGTTTACCTGGCTCCTTTCTTTCCAGGTTCTGGCTGTGGTCAGACCGTCCCTCCATATAACTCCCTTCTATGGGTTGTGATAACCATTCCCTCCCTGAGACCTTTCAGGCTTCAGGCTGGTTCAGTTTCCCTCTGTTACCAGCCCAAATGTACTGTATTGTCCTTTGTTAGTTTCCTTAAATCTTGACCATGCCTTTGTGTATAATCTCTTTTTAAAACTCTCCTGCAATAATCCAGCTTGAGTGTGCCATGGGTTTCCTGCAGACTCTGACTGATACACCCCTATTTTGCAAATGCAAAAACAGTTGCTGCATTGGCTCCAATACTTATGAGCCGTGAGACCTTCATCCTAGGTCTCAGCTCAAATAGCGCTTCCTCAGGGAAGCCTGCCCTGCTGCCCTAAGGTCCCTGTGTCGAGTGTCCCCAAGACCACCCATAGGTTTGATGATTCACTGGGAGGATTCATGGCTGTTTAAAAAATGCAATTTTATTTATATTTTTGGCTTTGCTGGGTCTTTGCTGCTGTGCAGGCTTTCTCCAGTTGTAGTGAGCGAGGGCTGCTCATTGCTGTGGCTTTTCTCATTGCAGAGCATGGGCTCTAGGGCTTGCAAGCTTCAGGAGTTGTGGCATGTGGGCTCAGCAGTTGCAGCTACTGGGCTTTGGAATACAGGCTCAATAGTTGTGGCACATGGGCTTAGTTGCTTCGAGGCGTGTGGGCTCTTCCCAGATCAGAGACTGAACCTGTGTCTCCTACATTGGCAGGCACGTTCTTTACCACTGAGTCACCAGGGAAGCCCCATGGCTGTGACTTTTTACAGTAAAAGGATCCAAGGCAAAATCAGCACAGGGAAAATGTACATGGGGTGAAGTCTGTTGGAAACCAGGCACATGCTTCCAAGAGTCCCTCCTAGCGGAGTCAGACAGGGTGTGTTTAACTCCTCTGGCACTGAATCGTGACATGTGTGAAATGTTGCCTAGCAGGGAAGCCCATCAGAGACTCAGTGCCCAGGGTTTTATTGGGGAAAGTGACATAGGTATTCTATGCCTCCCACACACTGAAATTCCAGATTCCCAGAAGGAAACCATGCATTCAGAATAAACTGTATTATTTGTACAGATAGCCTCTTACCATTGAGGGAAAGTTTTATACCAGTGCAGGGAACTGTTTATAATTCCAGTTTGCCACTGCCAGCTGTGATGGGTTGAGTGAGGGCCCCTTTAGAGATCTGCCCACATCTGATTCCCGGAACCTGTGAATGTGACCTTGTTTGGAAAAAAGGTCTTTGCAGATGCAGTTAAGTTAAAGATCTTGAGATGAAGTTATCATCCTGAGTGATCCAGGTGGACCCCAAATCCAATGACAAGTGTCTTTATGGGACACAGAGAGAATCTGACAGAGGAGGAGGAGGCAGTGGGGCCATGGAAGCAGAAATTGGAAGGATGTGGCTAAAAGGCAAGGATCAAAGAGAGCCTTAAGAGTCCAGGAACAGATTCTCCTGTGGAGTTCTCAGAGGGAGTGTGGTCCTGCTGGACTAGAGACTTCTAGCCTCCTGGTCTGTTTTATGTCTTTATTTTTTGGCCCTGAGGCATGTGGGATCTAGCTCCCCAACCAGGGAGTGAACCCACACCTCCTGCAATGGAAGGCAAAGTCTTAACCACTGGATCACCTGGGAAGTCCCTAGATTTCTGTTATTTTAAGCCTCCCAATTTATGGTACTTTGTTATAGAAGACCTAGGAAACTAATACACCAGCCAAGGGTTAGTCTTGCAAGCAGGTCTTTCTAAGGGTAGCAACCTCAACGTGCTGTGTTAACTCTTTTACACTCCACCATCCACAGGGATATTTGGCAGCACTTCTTTGTTATCTTTACAGCACTTTTCTTTCCCTAATTATGAAACGTGAAAGTGAAAGTCCCTCAGTCATGTCTGACTCTTTGCAGCCCCATAAACTGTAGCCAACCAGGCTCCTGTGTCTATGGGATTTCCCAGGCAAGAATATAAAAGTGGGTTGCCATTTCCTTCTCCAGGAGATCCTCCTGACCCAGGGGTGGAACCTGCCTCTTGAATCTCCTGCATTACAGGCAGATTCCTTACTTTTTGAGCCACCAGGGAAGCCTAATTATATTTTTGTCCAATCAGGTCACTCATTAGCACATATGTATTGATTGCCTTTTGTGTACTAGGCACTCTGCTAGTTTTGGGTGTGCAGTGATAAGGAAAACAGACAAGGATGCTGCCCTTATAGATTTTCTAATAAGGTGTTAACAGTAGGAAGACAGACCACAGAATATTTCAGGCCAGTGGCTGAGTCAGCTTCCCTGCCTTCAAGGGCATTTTGATCAAGTTCGTCACTTTCTGCCATTACTCATAAGGCAAATGGGGGCAGGAGTTACTTTTGATTGTATGGCCCCTCAAAATCACTCATTATTCAGAACCCAGGGTTGCTTCATCACAGCCCAGACCAAGCACATGAAAAAGGCCTCTGTTTTAAGAGTATCTGTGGAGTCGGAAGTGAGCTTGAGATAATATCAGGCTTACAGGTGGTGCTTCAGAAGGTCGAATCTTTCTTCTGGGGTCAGAACCAAAAGCTTCAAGGAAGAGTTGCATTTAGAAATTTCACTGTGCTTCCTTGCAGCTTAACGATAAGATCAACTTTGTTTATGTATTTACTTGTTTATCATCTATCTTCCCTACTAAAATTATAGCTACCCAAACACCCTCTCATGTCCCCAGGGCTGAGAACACAGCTTGGCACAAGTGGGTACTCTTTAAATGTTAGTAAATGAGCGAATGAATCACACATTCCTTTTTTATAGGATTCACTGCACCATTAGGAAATTAGCACGTGTTTATCTGTTCCCTGATACCCAACCATGGGTTCTTTGGTCCATGAGGACCAATCGTGACATAGTATTCTTGTTGTCCTCGCACAGGAGAGGCCAGTCAGTCTTGCTGACTGCATCAGTGGATTGAAGGTATAAATATGATCACGTGCACAATAAACCCAGATTTTGAAAGGTGTTTTGATGAAAACTTAAAACTTCTCAGAGTACTTGGAAAGTACTTGGGTCACTTTTCCCCTAGGTTTTCGATGTCCAGGACAA
The DNA here is from genome assembly GCA_006410875.1 of Neotragus pygmaeus. Lineage (NCBI taxonomy): Eukaryota > Metazoa > Chordata > Mammalia > Artiodactyla > Bovidae > Neotragus > Neotragus pygmaeus. The sequence continues at coordinate 476,762 of SJYV01004439.1, read as the reverse complement.
TTAAGTTCGTTCAATCCATTTCAGCCTGCCCTGAGTCCAGATGTCCGGGTGATTTTTCTAAAACTTTGGCTGTTGATCTTATGAGAATGGTTCCTCCATTAATACTCACATCACATCTGTTCTGCTCTTCAAACTGTGTCTTTGTGAGACTTCTTAGAGTCTGCCTCTAGAATCTCCATTTCCAGATGACTTTCCCATTTGCAATAATGACCATTCTGTCTAGTTTTTGTCCTTAATATTTCCTGATGGACTTTCCAAATGCATGCATGCTTTTGATCTTCAAAGGGAGCAAATGTGAAATGGACTAATAAAAATCCATAATGTAACAGTTTTAATAAGTCAATCTGTCCTTTGCTGTCATAGAACCAAGCTTCCATTTCACTGTTCAAGAACACATCAGATGAAATGACCTCCCCATCAAGAAAAATTACTCCATATGGTAATGTAATCACAAAGGAGAAATATTATTTTCCTATATATTATTCCCTGCAGAAATTGTAGTAAGAAAGCCATCATATTAAATATATCTAGGATGCTGAAGTTCCGGCTTGCCAGCCTGATGGAGTTTCATTTTCTTTATAGAAGAAGCAAACAGTTCTTGTTGGCAGCATTTTATTTTAAGGGTTCATTAGGCAATTGTACATTATACTTGGACACCTGTGGAAGTGTAGATTATATCTACATGAATATAAATGCCTTTGTTATGAGTCACACTATTACAGTCAATAACAGATGTCTTTTTAAGGACAGACACTTAAAATGAAGTATGTATGGATGCATTCACCTATCTTCCTTAAAATATTAGTAGCAATGTTGTGTGTTTTGTAAATTTAGGAAGTCAGTATGAGGAGAGATTAAAGCATTTCTAGTCTATTAAGCATCACCTTCCGTTAAAAGTGTGGTACTAGTCAGGGAAATGTATGTTTAAATAGCATCTTACTTATTGAATCCTCTCTTTGAACCACATTTACTGCACAGGGAAAATATTTTTCTTCATCTCAGTAGGGCCATGGAGACAATTCATCCAAGGTTGAGTTGAGCTAGGAGCCCTCCTGTCTTATGAATTATTCAACAGTTTCTTACTTCATAAATATAGGTATGCTCTCTATTGTTGGTGAGGATCAGAGAAGAGGTAGAAAGAGCCCTGCCTGTGCAGGAGGAGAGCTAAGTGGCAGAGAAATCATTCTGTTATCCTTGTTTTTTAGCTGAGTTCTTTTGTTCCAGATGTTATCCAAAGAGAGCTAATGGTGAGGTATCAGTGGTAGATTGGAAAGAACATGGAACTTAAAATAAGACTCAGGTCTTCTAAATATTTTGATAATTTTTCTTGTGAAGTAACTTAAGTCCCCAGTGCCCTGGTTCCTCATCTATAAAATGAGGATTTATACCTATTGCACAGGACTGTCCTGAGGTTTTTAAAAAAGTAATATAGAACTTCTGATTCTATTGGAGCAGCTTGGATAGACTAACCCTCCCCTCCCCCCAATAAAAAAAATCAGACAAAATACATGAAAAATAGAAAGAAAAAAAAAAGCAAGATATCAGTGACTAAGGTAACCAGAACCTGAGAGGTAAAATCCTTGTAAGAAGAAAATATTCATTTGTGTTAGCCCCACTTTTGTCTCTGCTTTCTCCCCTCAGACACTTGCTGATTCACAGTGAAAGGGAATGAAGGCTGAGCAGAAAGAGATGACCCGGAGATTACAGAAGTCTTGATGGCTTGGGAAGACAGGGGTTAGAATTTGTTCATGCCAAGACAGTTAGGACTTGAGGGGCTCAATGTTATAAAAAGGAGGAAATTATAGAAAAAAGAGCCCAAAATTATATGTGCAATTTTACATTGATACAATTGAAATATTCTTAAATTGTACATTTGTGGCGGCAAGACTCAGAAAACAAATATACAGAGCAGCTGCTAGGAGAATAGAGAGCTAAGCTGAAGTTTCAGCAGTTAAACAGAGCCTCTAGTTTTCATATTCACAATATCTGACATTTTAATAAATTGCCACATATTATAGGAAATAGGACCGAATGACTAGAATTAACAATAAAAACCTATGGATGATCCAAATACTGGAGTTTTTAGACACATGCTGTCAAAATGATTGGTTCTTTTGTTCAAGAAAATAGAAAAGATTAAGAATTTTATCAAAGAATAATCTATTTTTAAAAATCACATGGAAATACTATACCTTAAAGATAAATAATTGAAGCTAAAAATTCAATAGATAGGTTTAATAATAGATCAGACACAGTAGAAAAGAGAATTAGATAAACTGGATAGAGGTGAATAGAAAATTTCCAGAGTGAAGTGTAGAGGAAAAAAGGATGGACAAATGCTAAAAACTACTTTAAAAGACATGTGGGACATGATTTAAAGGTCAAACAGATGTATGAAAACCATCTCAGAAATAGAGGTGAGAACTCATGGAACAGAAGCAATAGTTGAAGGATATTGACTAAAATTTTTTTATACTTGTCAGAAAGGCATCAGTTCCCAAATTCAAGAAACTCTACAAACTTCAGGATAAATACAAAGAAAATCAGTCTAGGCACATCATAATAAAACATATTGGCAGCCAAATACAAAAGATATCTCAAAGGCATCAAGAGAGAAAGAGATGTTGTTCAGTTGCTATGTCGTATCTGACTCTGTGACCCCATGGACTGCAGCTCGCCAGGCTTCTCTATGCTCCACTGTCTCCCAGAGTTTGCTGTAATCCATGTCCATTGAGTTGGTGATGCCATTCCACCATCCTGTCCTCTGCCAGCCTCTCCTTTTGCCTTCAATCTGTCCCGGTATCAGGGCCTTGTCCAGTGAGCCAGCACTTCACATCAGGTAGCCAGAGTATTGGAACTTCGGCTCCAGCAATAGTCCTTTCAATGAATATTCAGGGTTGGTTTCATTTAGGATTGACTGGTTTGATCTTCTTGCAGTGCAAGGGACTCTCAAGAGTCTTCTCCAACATAATTCCACAGCATCAGTTCTTTGGTGTTCAGCCTTCTTTATGGTCCAAATTTCACCTCCATACATGACCACTGGAAAGGTCATAGCTTTGACAATACAAACTTTTGTTGGCAAAGTGATGTCTGCTTTTGAATACTCTGTCTTGGTTTGTCATAGCTTTCCTTCCAAGGAGCAGTCATCTTTTAATTTGATGGCTGCAGTCACCATCCACACGGAATACATTACCTTCAAAGAAGCAACAATGGGACCAATAGCCAGTTCTTCAGCAAAAATGATAGGAATCAAGTGGCAATGCAAACTCTCTAAATTACTGAAAGATATAAATGCTAACCTACAATTTTATATCCAACAAAAAGCCTTCAAAAATTAAAATAACATTTTAGAAAACAAAAACTGCACTAAAAGGATAACTTAAGGCAAAAAGAAAGCGCTTCCGGATGGAAGCATAGTTACTCAAGAAGGATTGGAAAGGGTATATATCTGATAAATCTAATTGAAGTCTGTCAACTTAAACAGTAGCAGTAATGCCTTGTAGGGTTTTAAATGTACATAGAATTAAAATATAAGCAAAAGCAGTTACAAAAGGCAAGAAGTAGGTAAATGGAGTTAAAGTGTGGAAGGTTTTGGCATTGTCCAAAAAATGGTAATGCCCTAATTTAGATATTAATAGATCTTAATAAGCCAGCATGCATATTGCAATCTCTAGGGTAACCACTAAAATAATATATAAATGAGGATTCGATGGGAGGAGATAGTGAAATAATAAAAATATTCAAATTTGAAAGAAAGCAAGAAAGCATAATAAAAATTGGACAGTAATCAGAGGGAAAAAATAAATAGTAAAAAGTAATTTTAACCCCAGTATACTCCAGTATTCTTGCTTTGTGAATTCCATGGAGCCTGGTGGGCTATAGTCCATGGGGTCACAAAGAGTTGTACATGACTGAGTGACTAACACACACACACACACACATTAAGGATTAGACTGACAGGGAAGCCCATGGGTAAAGGAACAAAGTATTCCGATTAAAAATAATATTGACAAACTAGATTTAAAGACAGTAGTGATGTACTGCTTATAAGAAATATACTTTAAATGTAAAAGCATTGAAAAGCTAAAATAAAGAGAATGGAAGAAGATACACCTTGAGATCTCTAACCAAAAGAAATCTGGTGTAGTTTTAAAAATATCAAAGTAGACTTTAAGCCAAAAAAAATTTCCTAGTCATGAACAGAAATTTTTATAGTGATAAAATGGTTCTTTCAACAAGAATATATTACAAATCTAAATTTGTATGCACCTACTGACCTAAAAATTATTTTATTATAGCTTCAAAATGTAAATCATAAATGGGCATAATTAAAATGAGAAATAGATAAATATAAAATCATAGCTGTAGATTTTAAGATACTTCTATCTGTAATCAATAGAATAAGCAGACAAAAAATGATATAAATATTTGAAAAACAAAGTGAGTAACATTGACCTAATTGGATTTTCCAGGCAAGAGTGCTGGAGTGGATTGCCATTTCCTTCTCCAGGGGATCTTCCTGACCCCGGAATTGAACCCGGGTCTCCTGCATTGCAAGCAGATGCTTTACCATCTGAGCCACCAGGGAAGCCCAAATTAACACATACAGAATCCCACAACTAATGAGTGCAGGAGACACACTGCTTTCAAGAACACACAGAACCTTTACAAAATAGGACAGATGAGTGGCCAGAAAGCAAACAGCAGTAAATTTCACTGAATTGAAATTATACAAAATATATTCTCTGGCCACAGTGGAATTAAGCAAGAAACCAGTGATGAAAAGCTAACTTAGATATTCCCAAATGTTTGGGAGTTAAGCAATATCCTATAAAATAACCCATGAATCAGAGAAAAGATTAGAATGAAAGGTAAAATTATCTCTAATTGAATGATAAAAACCGACACTCAAACTCTTAAAATGCAACTAAAAGAATGGTTGAAGAAAATTTAGAACACAGAATACATATGTTAGAAAAAGAAGAAAAGTTGAAAAAAATCCAGTTTTCATCTCAAGAAGCTCTAAAAAGAACAGGATATTAAAAAATTTTTTTATTGAGCTATTATTAATATTTTGTAAAGTTAAAGTGTACAGTGTGCTGATTTGATACATTATTATTTTACAATATGATTATCACCTGATTAGTATCATAGTGTTAACACCTCTGTCAAGTCACATAATTATTATTTCATTTCTGTGGTGAGAGCATTTAAGATCTTAGCAACTGTGACTTATCTAGTATAGTATTGACTGTAATAACTATGCAGTACATTAGATCTCCAGGACTTATTCATCTTCTCAGTTCAGTCTCGCTCAGTTGTGTCCGACTCTTTGCGATTCATCTTCTGGTTGCAAATTTATATGCTTTGTCCAACATCTCCCTCATTCCCCTACTCCCAAGCCCGCAATCAACATTCTACTCTCTGTTTTGACAAGTTTGGCTTTTTTAGATTCCACATAAGGTGATATGAAGTGTTGAGTTGGCCAGAAAGTTCGTTTGTTTTTTTTCCTGTGAGAAGTTACCAGAAACTAAACAAACTTTTTGGCCAACTTAGTCTTTATCGCCTGCCAAGCTCCTCTGTCCATGGAATTTTCCAAGCAAGGATAGTGGAATGAGGTGTCATGTCCTACTCCAAGGAATCTTCCCGACCCAGGGATCAAACTCACATCTCTTGTGTCTACTGCACTGGCAGGTGGATTCTTTACCACTAGTGTCACCTGGAAGTCCCTATATAATTGATAACCCCCTAGTAAGGGTAAACAAGAAAAATCCCAAGATGTATAAAACTTAAGTTATATGTATGTGAATATATATATATATATATATATATGCATGCTGCTACTGCTAGGTCGCTTCAGTCATGTTCCACTCTGTGTGACCCCATAGATGGCAGCCCAGCAGACTCCCCCATCCCTGGGATTCTCCAGGCAAGAACACTAGAAGTGGGTTGCCATTTCCTTCTCCAATGCATGAAAGTGAAAAGTGAAAGGGAAGTCGCTCAGTCGTGTCCGACTCTTAGCGACCCTATGGACCGCAGCCCACCAGGCTCCTCCGTCCATGGGATTCTAGAGGCAAGAGTACTGGAGTGGGGTGCCATTGCCTTCTCTGATATATATATATATATATATATATATATATGTACACACACACACACACACATACATATACATATATATATGGAGATATACACACACACACACATACATATACATATATATATGGAGATATACACACACACACACACACATACATATACATATATATATGGAGAAGGCAATGGCACCCCACTCCAGTACTCTTGCCTCTAGAATCCCATGGATGGAGGAGCCTGGTGGGCTGCGGTCCATGGGGTCGCTAAGAGTCGGACACGACTGAGCGACTTCCCTTTCACTTTTCACTTTCATGCATTGGAGAAGGAAATGGCAACCCACTCCAGTGTTCTTGCCTGGAGAATCCCAGGGACGGGGGAGCCTGGTGGGCTGCGGTCCATGGGGTCGCTAAGAGTCGGACACGACTGAGCGACTTCCCTTTCACTTTTCACTTTCATGCACTGGAGAAGGAAATGGCAACCCACTCCAGTATTCTTGCCTGGAGAATCCCAGGGACGGGGGAGCCCGGTGGGCTGCCGTCTATGGGATCACACAGAGTGGGACATGACTGAAGCGACCTAGCAGCAGTAGCAGCATACATATATATGTATATATGATGTATGAAACTTAAGATATTAGCACAGTAAATCTAGTGCTATATAAACACATCATGCCCACGTTAGGTTTATCTCATAAATGAAAAGTTGCTTTAGCATTTTAAAAATCAATGAGGTGGATGAAACTGGAGCCGATTATACAGAGTGAAGTAAGCCAGAAAGGAAAACACTGATACAGTATACGAACACATATATATGGAATTTAGAAAGATGGTAATGATAACCCTTTATGCGAGACAGCAAAAGAGACACAGATGTATAAAACAGACTTTTGGACTCTGTGGGAGAGGGAGAGGGTGGGATGATTTGGGAGAATGGCATTGAAACATGTATACTATCATGTAAGAAATGAATCGCTAGTCTAGGTTTGATACAGGATACAGGATGCTTGGGGCTGGTGCACTGGGATGACCTGGAGAGATGATATGGGGAGGGTGGTGGGAGGGGGACTCAGGATTGGGAATCCAAGTACACCGTGGTGGATTCATGTCAATGTATGGCAAAACCAATACAGTATTGTAAAGTAAAAATAAATAAATAAAAAATAAAGAGCAAAAAAATAAAATAAATAAAAATAAAAAGTAAAGCATATGGTTATTATAAGGCAAAAAAAAAAAATAATAGCTCAGACACAAAGATTCCACAAGAAGGAATTCTCAAGAAATATAATTGGCAACAGATTCCAATTTACATATAAAATGTATCTTACACTTAGATTTTAATAAAAAAGGATTTGAAACTAATAATTCATAAGTAAGACTTGGCTAATTATTTATGGTATGAAATGGAATATTATGCATCTAATAAAAATTTAAATGTAAAAATCAATGAATTAATACATTTAAAATTATAAAATTATTTAAATAGCTGGAGGAAAAAACATTTTATAAGATTCAATATTCAATCATAATAAAACTCTCAGCAAATTAGGACTAGAAGGGAAGTTCCTAATCGGATAATGAGCATCTATGTAAAACCAATAGCCAGAATCTGACTCAATGAGTAGATACTGAAAGTGTTCCCTTTGACAGATGGAATGAAACAACTATATCTGCTATCACCACTTCTATCCAAGATTCTACTTGTAAGTTTAGCCAATGAAGTAATGCAAGAAAAATAAAATGGTTGTAATTTGCAGGCATAATTGTAAACTAGGTAAACCAAAAGAATCCACAAATATTCTGTAAGAATTAATATGTGATTTCAGCTGGCTTGCTGGATACAATTAAATATGTAAATATTTATTTTATGTTTACACACTAGAAACAACCATAAGTTAAAAAATTAAAATGCCTTTAAAATACCATAAGCTATTCAATACGCTAGGAATAAATCTAAACAAGGATGTATAAGACATTTACACAGGAAGCCATGAAACTATGGGGAAATTTGGAAAAGGAGGAAGTTCTTAACTCTATTAAGTGATGTTGAGAGTTGAGTGAAATGTGGATTGAATTAACCATTGGATTTGATAATAGCATGTGTTAACCTTGGGATGAATATTTTCAATGTAATATGTTAATATCAGGGTAAAAGATTGATTCTTATATATTCAAAAGAGAATGTGAGGTGAAGATTCAGGAACAGCAGGAATGAACAAATATCAGAGCAGATATTTTTTTTTTCCATAAAAGAGAATATCGATAAACAGGATAGTGGCTTACGGGGACATTGGGTCAAGGATGGTCTTTGCTGAGTTCTCTTGACTTTCTTTTTTGAAAAAGACAGGAGTGTGGCAGTATGTAGTAGAGAGGGCTTCAAAGCTCAGGTGGTAAAGAATCTGCCTGCGATGCAGGAGACCCCAGTTGAATTCCTGGGTCAGGAAGATCTGCTGGAGAAGGGATAGGCTCAGTTCAGTTCAGTTGCTCAGTCATGTCCAACTCTTTGTGACCCTGTGGACTGGAGCATGCCGGGCTTCCCTGTTTATCACCAACTCCCAGAGCTTACTCAAACTCATGTCCATTGAGTCGGTAATGCCATCTAACCATTTTATCCTCTGTCAACCCCTTCTCCTCCTGCCCTCAATTTCCCAGCATCAGGGTCTTTTCAAATGAGCCAGTCCTTCGCATCAGGTGGCCAAAGTATCAGAGTTTCTTCAGCTTCAGCATCAGTCCTTCCAATGAATATTCAGGACTGATTTCCTTTAGGATTGACTCGGATGTCCTTGCAGTTCAAGGCTTCTCAAGAGTCCTCTCCAACACCACAGTTCAAAAGCATCAATTCTTTAGCACTCAACCTTCTTTATAGTCCAACTCTCACATCCATACATGACTCCTGGAAAAACCATAGCCTTGACTAGATGGAACTTTGTTGGCAAAGGAATGTCTCTGCTTTTTAATATGCTGTCTAGGTTGGTCATAGCTTTTCTTCCAATGAACAAGCATCTTTTAATTTCCTGGCTGCAGTCACTATCTGCAGTGATTTTGGAGCTCAAGAAATAAAGTCTGTCACTGTTTCCATTGTTTCCCCATCTATTTGCCATGAAGTGATGAGACTGGATGCCATGATCTTAGTTTTCTGAGTGTTGAGTTTTAAGCCATTTTTTCACTCTCCTTTTTCACTTTCATCAGGAGGCTGTTAGTTCCTCCCTTTCTGTCATAAGGGTGGTGTCATCTGCATATCTGAGGTACTGGTATTTCTCCCAGCAATCTAGATTCCAGCTTGTGCTTCATCCNAGTGTTGAGTTTTAAGCCATTTTTTCACTCTCCTTTTTCACTTTCATCAGGAGGCTGTTAGTTCCTCCCTTTCTGTCATAAGGGTGGTGTCATCTGCATATCTGAGGTACTGGTATTTCTCCCAGCAATCTAGATTCCAGCTTGTGCTTCATCCAGCCTGGTATTTTCTGTGATTTATACTGCATAAAAGTTAAATGAGCAGGGTGACAATATACAGCCTTGACATACTCCTTTTCTGATTTGGAATCAGTTCGTTGTTCCATGTCCGGTGATAACTATTGCTTCCTGACCTGCATATAGATTTCTCAGGAGGCAGGCAAGGTGGTCTGGTACTTCCATCTCTTTAGGAATCACAGTTTGTTGTGATTCACACATTAAGGGCTTTGGCGTAGTCAACAAAGCAGAAGTAGATGTTTTTCTGGAACTCTCTTGCTTTTTTGATGATCTAGTTGATATTGTCAATTTGATCTCTGGTACCTCTGCCTTTTCTAAATCCACCTTGAACATCTGGAAGTTCACAATTCATGTACTGCTGAAGTCTAGCTTGGTGAATTTTGAGCATTACTTTGTTAGCCTGTGAGATGAGTGCAATTGTGTGGTAGTTTGAACATTCTTTGACATTACCTTTCTTTGGCCTCAGGTCAAACAACAGGGAGGGGACACAGCCCTGCCCATCAACAGAAAAGTGAATTAAAGATTTATTCAGCTTGACCCNCTGTTGTTTTTCTCTATTTCTTTGCATTGATTGCTGAAGAAGGCTTTCTTATCCCTTCTTGCTATTCTTTGGAACTCTGCATTCAGATTCTTATATCTTTCCTTTTCTCCTTTGCTTTTCACTTCTCTTCTTTTCACAGCTTTTTGTAAGGCCTCCCCAGACAGCCATTCTGCTTTTTTGCATTTCTTTTCCATGAGGATGGTCTTGATCCCTGTCTCCCGTACAGTGTCATGAACCTCATTCCATATCTCATATCATAGATCTCATATCTATCAGATCTAGTCCCTTAAATCTATTAGGACCATCCATGTTACTGCAAATGGCAAGGTTTTATAAAGGACCAATTAGTATTCTGTTGTGTATATGTATGTGTGTGTGTGCATACACCATATGTTCTTTATCTATTCACCTGTTGGTGAACACACAGGTTGCTTCCATATATTGGTTGCACTGTACTGTTTTGATTACTATAACTGTGTAGTGTGGACTTCCCTATAGCTCAGATGGTAAAGAATCTGCCTGTAACGCAGAAAACCTGGGTTTGATCCCTGTGTCAGGAAGATCCCCTGGAGAAGGAAATGGAAATCCATTCCAGTATTCTTGCCTGGAGAATCCATGGATGGAAGAGCTGGGTGGGCTACAATCCATGGGGTACAAAGAGTTGGACATGACTAAGTGACAAACACATAACTTTGTTGTGTAATTTTAAGTCTGGGAGCATGATATCTTCAGTTTTGTCCTTTTTCAAGATTGCTTTGGCTATTCAGGATCTTTGTTGGTTCTATACAAATTTTAGAATTCTTTTTTTGTAGTTCTGTTAAAAATGCCATTGATATTTTGATAAGATTTTCTTTTTTTGATTCTGTAAGTTGCTTTGGGTAGAATGGACATTTTAACAATATTGACTATTCTAATCCACAAACATAGTGTATCCTTTCATTTATTTGTATCATCTTCTGTTGCTTTCCTCAGTGTCCTACAGTTTTCAGAGTACATGTTTAAATTATTTTTTATGCAATCGTAAACAAGACTGTTTTCTTAATTTCTCTTTTTGATAGTTCATGTTTTGGTGAAATCTTTGGGGACTGCAAGGAGNATCTTCTGTTGCTTTCCTCAGTGTCCTACAGTTTTCAGAGTACATGTTTAAATTATTTTTTATGCAATCGTAAACAAGACTGTTTTCTTAATTTCTCTTTTTGATAGTTCATGTTTTGGTGAAATCTTTGGGGACTGCAAGGAGATCCAACCAGTCCTGTCTAAAGGAGATCAGTCCTGGGTGTACTTTGGAAGGACTGATGCTAAAGCTGAACCTCCAATACTTTGGCCACCTCATGCAAAGAGTTGACTCATTGGAATAGACTCTGATGCTGGGAGGGATTGGGGGCAGGAGGAGAAGGGGACGACAGAGGAGGAGATGGCTTGATGGCATCACCGACTCAATGGACATGAGTTTGAGTGAACTCTGGGAGTTGGTGATGGACAGGGAGGCCTGGCATGCTGTGATTCATGGGGTCGCAAAGAGTCAGACACAACTGAGTGACTGAACTGAACTGAACTGAACTTGGGGTTTTCAATATAGTATCACATATCCTGCAAATGGTGACAGTTTTACTTCTTCCTTTCCAATTTGGATGCCTTTTATTTCTTTTTCATACCTAATTGGTGTGGCTAGGACTTCCAATATTATGTTTAATAAACGTGATGAGAGTGGACATCCTTGTTTTTTTTTTCCCTTAATCTTAAAGGAAAAGTTTTCAGCATTGACTGTTAATATTTGTTGTAGGTTTGTCATATATGATGTTCATTATATTGAAATACGTTCCTTCTATACTTGCTTCATTGGGAGTTTTTATCATAAATGGATGTTGAAATTTGTCATATGCCTTTTCTCCATATATTGAGATGATTGTATGGTTGTTATTCTTTGTTAATGTGGTGTGTCATATTGATTTATTTATGGGTGTAAAAATGTTCTTGCATCCCTTGAATGAACTCCACTTGATCATGATGTATGATCCTTTTAATGTATTATTGAATTTGGTTTGCTGATATTTTGAATTTTTGCATCTATATTCATCAAGGACATTGTCCTATAATTTTTTTGTGTGTACACATGGTGTCTTTGTCTAGTTTTGTTAACTAGGGTAGTGCTGGCTTCATAGAATGAATTTGGAAATATTTCTTCCTCTTCAATTTTTTGGAATAATTTGAGAAGGATAGGCATTAATTCTTCTTTAAATGCTTGGTAGAATTCACCTGTGAAGCCATCTGCCGGGGAATTTTTTGATTACCAATTCAGTTTTTTGACTAATAGTTGGTTTATGCAGGTTTCCATTTCTTCATGATTCAATTTTGAAAGAGTGTATGTTTCTAGGAGTTTATCCATTTCATCTAGGTTGTCTAATTTCTTGGCATATAGTGGTATTTTCTCATGATCCTTTGTATTTTTGTGGTGGTGTTTGTATTTTCTCCTCTTTCGTTTGTGATTTTGAGTCCTCTCTCATTTTCTTCCTTTTTTCTTTCTTCTTACTTTTTCTTCCTTCTCCTTTCTTCCTTCCAAAGCTAAAGATTTGTCAGTTTGGTTTATATTTTTAAAGAACCAACTTTTAGTTTCATTGACTTTTTCTTTTTTTTGGTTTGTCTCTCATTTATTCCCACTCTGATCTTTATTATTTCTTTCCTTCTACTAACTTTGGGCTTTGGTTCTTTTTTTCTAGTTCTTTTAAATGTACATTTAGATTCAATACCTGCCGGGGCCGTGGGCACCACTTGGCTGGTCAGGTGTCACTTGCCGGGGTCCAGCCCTGGTGGATCCAGGGTGATTCGAAGGTGGGGATGGAATTGGCGTCCTTGGAAAAAACTTATTTAATTACAGATATATAGAGAGATTGGAAACGGATAGTGTAGTAGGAAAATTAGTGGAGGAAAAGCGGCTGAATAACTTGGTTTACATAGAATACCAATCACCACCTACATAGGCCACAGGCATCTTTCCATTCTCCCAAAGGAGAGGAGGCACTGAGGCCTCCCCAGTCCGATCCTTAGAAGCCTAGGCAAAATTAGCAGGCTTGCTGAGTACCCACATTAATTCAGCCAGAAAAACGGGGAGCAAGAAGGAACGACATGGGGGAATCAGTCTTTCCAGAAATTGATCCCCTTTCTTTATTTTTTAGGTTTGCTTATATACCTTTTGTTACACATAGGGATGAATACAGAGTCACGTGGTGGTCAGCAGTCCTGACCTTTATTAAAATCAGGTGCTTTACATAAAAAAAGGTCAGGGTTTTTACATCATCTTCTGGCCACGAGGCCTGCTGACTTTTTACGACTTTTGTTTTTTGGCCTAAAAGGTAACCTATCCTAGAGAATGTTCCTTGTGCATTTGAGAAGAATGTGTATTCTGCAGTTTTTGAATGCAATGATCTTCTTATATCTATTAAGTTAATGTGGTCTAATGTGTTATCTAAGGCCCGTGTTTCCTTATTGATTCTTTTGTCTGGATGATCTACCCATTAATGTGAGTGTAGTATTAAAGTCACGTATTATTATTGTATTATTGTTAACTTCTCCCTTTATTTCTGATAATTTACTTTTTACACTTACATTGTCTTATGTTGAGTGCATATTTCTCTGCCCTTTTATTTTGTTTGACCTTCTTTTTTTGTTTTTATGAATTAAACAAAAAAACCACCTCTCCTGTTCTTGAAGGATTGGCCTTGTATGGAAGTTTACCTTGTGTAGACTTCTTGTAACTGGTGGCTTTGACAGTGCAGCTGGGGCTGGTAGGTCTATGTAGGGGTAAGTACCTTAGGGGTACTGTGCCTGAGGCCACTTTGGCAGAAGGCTGGAACTGGAGTGGGAATGGGTCAGGGGGAGTCTGGGAGGGATTCAATGGTGCTCACTGGTGCCTCAAACCCTGGGGAAGGCTCCTTACCCATTTGGCAGAAGCTCTAAGGTTAGTAGATGGATTCATTTCCCCTATATTATAGGTGCTCTTTAAGCTGTTGTTTTTTCTCACTGTGTCCCATTATGGGCGAATCTGAGTTCAGTTCTTCAGCAATATCCTTTCTTACTATAGATCACAGAGTCAGGAGTGGCTTTCCTGTGGATACCATGTCTCTGTCTTTCCTCCCCACATCTATGTGGTCCTTTTACATGCAGTAGCTATTTGTCAGCCCTCAGGTTTTCTTCTGGAGGATTTCTCTATATGTAGGTGTATATTCAGTGCACCCTTTAGAGAAGGTGAGCTCAGGGTTCTTCTATACTACCATCTTGGACCCTTTCTTTGTCTTGTAAAACTCAGGTCAAAGCCCACTCTTTCCAAGAAAGCCTTCCCTGTCCTCCCTGTTCCCCTATTATAGATTTGGTCTCCACTTGTATCTATATAATTTTGGGCTTGCACTTACTGTAATACTTGTCATCTGAGTTTATAATATTTTTATCTCTCTCTTGGATTGCAAGCTCCTTGAATATAGGAGCTATGACTTTTAACTCATTTTAGTATCCTTAATACTTAGCATAATACCTAGCTTGTGATGATTAATGAAGGCTTGTTGAATAAAAGAATGCATAAACAGGTATTATGATGGGTGGACGAACCAAAAAAGGTTACAGCTAGAAGAAACCATGGGGTGGTCGTTCCCAAGCACTGTGCAGTTCTACAGTTCTTCTTGGATGAGCTGCCAGAATTGAATTCATCTGTGAAATGTATGTATTTATCCCATGGAGTATTGTGAGGATAAAATGAATGAATAAATATGGAAATCTTAAGAGTTTTGGGTACATTGTAAGTGTTCTAGCTATCTGTTGAGTAATAAACCCTCTCAGAGCATAGTGATAAAATTATTTGATATTATCTATTTGCTTCTGGGGATTGGCTAGGCTGAGCAAATCTGTTTCTGTCTCTCTAATGTGATTACAGTAAGGTAGCCACTGGAGATGGGGTCCTCTTGAAGCGTTCTTCACTCACATGTCTGGAACCTGGGCTGGAAAGACTCATGTGCCTGATGGTTGAAATAGCTGGACTCATGAGGCATCCTTCTGTATGTATATGTTGTCTTTCCACATGGTCCGTCTAGTGTGGCAGCCTCTGAGTAGTTTTCACGTATATATAGACTTCATATGTAGCACCTAAAAACTCCAAGAGCATATTTCCAAGAGAATCCATGGGAAGCTACATGGCCTTTTATGGCCTAGCCCATGCATTTTCAACAGAGGTGATATTGCTTTCTGGGGTTGAAAATTGATTTGTGGAAAGGTGTAAAAAAATACCATTTTTTAAATATAAAAAACACAAATATACATACAATACAAGAAATATATTTGTGGAATTAAAATATTAGGTTGGCCAAAAAGTTCATTTAGGTTTTTCTGTAAGATGTTTCAGAAAAACTCAAAAGAATTTTTTGGCCAACCCAATATTATGGAGATGAAAATGCAACGAGAAAAAAAATGTCTAAAAAGGCTTTCTAGGGAGGGAAGACATAATGAATAAAATAAGGTTGAGAAGCTGTGCCTTGGCCTTAAAAGTCTCATAGTGTCATTTTGGCTATATTCTGTTGATGTAAGCAGTCAGAAGCCTGCCAAATTCAAAGGGAGAGATAGAGATCTCCATCTCCTAAGGGGAGGAATACCGAAGAATTTGCTGCCATATTTAAATCAGCCAGAGTAAACATTCTATAGATTCTTGAAATTATGGAGCTATGTCAGAAGCAAAGTTATACAAACTGCAGAACATGAAAAGCATGAGGAGAGGGGATCTGTTAAAAGACAAAGTGAACTTGAACCTGTGACAAAGCAAGAGGTCTCGTTTCTAGGCTCACATTAAAATGCTCACCTTCATGTACAGAAGGAGGAGGGGTCAAGGCAGCTGAGTCTGCATGACTAGCCCTGTCATCCAGAAGGGGCCCACATGAAAGGACAAAGTAACAGTGGTTTTACAGACACTGGAAGGTGCTGTGACATTGCAGTTGTGACTGTGTCATTACTGCTGACCCCAGTATCCCTGTCTTAAGCCAACTCTTTTTGCGATCCCATGGACTGTAGCCTATCAGGCTCCTCTGTTCATGGGATTTTCCAGGCAAGAGTGCTGGAATGGATTGCCATTTCTTTCTCCAGGGGATCTTCCTGACCCAGGAATCGAACCCGGGTCTCCTGCACTGCAGGCAGATGCCTTACCGTCTGAGCCACCAGGAAAGCTAATTGTCTGGAAGGACATTCTTATTTTACAGATTAGAAGAATGACCTGGAGAAGCAAAGCAGCCTGACTGTTGGCACACACAGAGATGAATCCTACTTTGCTAGGTTCCCATGAATTCCCATGCCTCAGAGAATAATTTGAGAAATCATTAGTAACTGATGGACTACAGTTGTTACTGTGCAAAGACCCAAGGCCTAGAGAGGCTCCAGTGGACCAAGGCTGCCTACTCTTAGTGAAGAGAGTCTTGGGCTTTGTTCATTTGGCTGTGGATGTGCTTCCATATCTCAGTGAAGGCAGGCTGTTCCAGATGGCCCATCTCATGGGTACCATATTTTCTTCTCCTGATACCTTGGCACACTTGTTTATCTTTTTTCTCAGCCCTTACAAAACTTAGGTCTTTTCATTGTTTTCTTTCTTTCTTTCTTTTTTTTTTTTTGATGCAAGACATTTAGTTCATAATAATTAATACAATACTAATTACATTAGTACATTTTCATAGTAAGTTTTTGGTAGGCAAAATATTTGTTTACAATCATTTTTGAATGATGGGTTTATTAAGCAAAGAATTACAGGTCAAAATACTTGTTTACTAGTAATACTGCTATTACTCCACTGTTTAACTGTCTTTCATTGGTGTTTCTAAGAAGTTGGTTGTCTGATTGATTGTTTTTCTTTGTTGTAGTTGTCTTTTTTCTGCTTATAAAAAATATAGGATTTGTATTTTGTGGGTTTAAAATAATCTGTCTAAATGTGTATTTTTAAAAAGTTATCAATCTTAAAAGTTATTGTGTTTCCTGAGTGAAGACACTATACTGTGTTCCAGAACTAGGTATATTCTTGTAAATAGGCTTCTTTTCCCTCTCTTCCACGCTAAAGTCATGAAGAATAATCTCAGCATGCCTTTTGCCCCTGTGCATTGTAGGAAGCTGTTTATCCCTAATATCTCAGATTAAATTCTTCAGATACTCAGGACATGACCTTTTCTCACTACTTCATATCCTCCTTCTTCTGGAACTCATGTTGCTGTGCTCAGTCATGTCCAACTCCTTGTGGCCCCAAGGACTGTAGCCCACCAGATCGCCCCATCCATGGAGTTTTCCAGGCAACAATACTGGAGTGGGTTGCTATTTCTCACTCAGAGGGATCTTCCTGACCCAAGGATTGAACCCATGCATCTCCTGCATTGGCAGGCAGAATCCTCACTGCTTATGCCTCCTGGGAAGCCACTCTGGAAGTCATCGCAAAACTGAAAAAATCTTCAACTTCCCTGATATTCCCTTTAACTTTCTATTATAACTGAAACCTCTTCCTCTTAGCACCTCATTTTCCCCTGGAGGCCTCGTAAGTGGAGGCTGTTTCCCTTCACACACCCGTAGTATGTTTCCCTTCACACACCCGTAGTATCCATGGCTGGAGGTACAATGTATGTTTTTCTTGCTCTTCATTGATGTTTCAGTTCAGTTCAGTTGAGTCGTTCAGTTGTGTCCGACTCTTTGCGATCCCATGAATTGCAGCACGCCAGGCCTCCCTGTTCATCACCATCTNGGAGTTATTTCTCCACTGATCCCTAGTAGCATATTGGGCACCTAATGACCTGGGAAGTTTCTCTTTTGGTATCCTATCATTTTGCCTTTTCATACTGTTCATGGGGTTCTCATGGCAAGAATACTGAAGTGGCTTGCCATTCCCTTCTCCAGTGGACCACGTTCTGTCATTGATGTTTACCAATCATTTTTCCATTCTTCCTGAATTGCACATCAGTAGAGTATAACCACTCTCTAATCTTTTCATTTTTACCTCAAAAGTAACGTGTTACTTTTGGGGTCCATTTTTGGACCTTTTCTTACTTGTTCAATATGTAAGGTAGAGTGTGGATTGAAGGCATGGAGGCAGAAGGTGGGGATGGCAAGGAAAGGGAAGTTCTTATATATCAACTCAGGCTTGGTCCAACCTCAGCAAATTTTGGGAATGGTGGTAGAAGTGACCTTTCCTGGCCTGTCTTTCTTTGGATCATATATCACATAGCCCAGTAAGCCTCAAGAAAATGGACAATGGTCTGCCGTTTATGGACTCATCAACAGAAATGGCAGTATACCTCTCAGATGTCAAGGTTTCGAAAGCATCACAGAGCATCTCAAGCATTACTAAATTCATATTTTTTACCTAAATAATTCCATTTCTTGAAATGTCTTCTAAAAAAGGAATGAGAGAGATGTGAATTAAGATAATTTTGCAATGTAATTCATCCCAGTGTTGGAAGCAATCTAACCTTTCCATGATTGAGAGTTTGTTACATAATTGTGGTGTAAAAATAAGAGGAAATATTAGGAAGGGATGGAGTCTATCTTATTTATGTGCACAGTGACCACCACAAAGTGTGGCATATAATAACCCTACAATAAAAATGTTTTTGGTAAGAATCTCATTGAGATCTAATTCATATACCATGCAAAGTAAAGTACCCATTTAAAGAATATAACTCAGTTTTTTTTTTAGCATATTCATAGCTATAGGCAGTAATCAATTTTAGAACATTTTCATCACCCCAAATTGTAAACCCTGTATCCATTAAGAGTTACTCTTCATTTCCCTTTTACTGCCAAGTTCTTTGCAGTGAAACTGCTTTCTATATCTATAGAGTTGCTGATTCCGGACAGTTAATATAAGTGGGATGATTCAATACGTGATCCTTTGTGATTGGCTTGTTTCAGTTTTCATAATGCTTTCAAGGTTCATCTATGTGGTACCATAAATCAATACTTCATTTCTTTTTATTGCCAAATAATATTACATTTTTCTACTTTTTGGCTAACATGAATAATGCTACTATGAACATTCATGAACAAATTTTTATGCAAACATGTGCTTTTATTTTGCTTGGAATATATATTTAGGAGTAGAATTCCTAGGTCATATGGTAACTCTGCTTAAACCTTGGCAACCACTACACTGTTTTCCAAAGAGGCTAGACACTTTACATTCCTACCAGTAATGTATGAGTATTCCAATTTCTCCACATGCTTGCCATACAATGATTATTTGTTAAATAAAACAATAACATAGATAATTGATGTAAAAACTATAATTGTATTTTTTTTTCTTTTACAAATTTGTGTGGTAAACCAAATTTTGTGGAAATATAATAGGTTATGGACTTCCCTGGTAGTCCATTGATTAAGAATCCACCTGCCCACGCAGCGGGCACAGGTCTGATCCCTAGTCTGGGAAATTCCACATTCTGCGGGGTAACTAAATCCATGTGCCACAGTTACTGAGCCCGTGTGATACAACTACTGAAGCCTGGGTACCCAGAGCCTGTGCTCCGCAGCAGAAGAAACCACCACAATGAAAAGCTNGGTCTGATCCCTAGTCTGGGAAATTCCACATTCTGCGGGGTAACTAAATCCATGTGCCACAGTTACTGAGCCCGTGTGATACAACTACTGAAGCCTGGGTACCCAGAGCCTGTGCTCCGCAGCAGAAGAAACCACCACAATGAAAAGCTCACACACCGCAACTAGAGAAAGCCTGTGCACAGCAGTGAAGACCCAGTGCAGTCAACAATAAATAAAATAAAGTTTACAAATAAATTAGAAGTTCATTTTTGTCAAAGAAATATAAAATGTTATTTCTGGTTTTGATAAGATTAGGAATAATCAAAAGTTCATTATAATAATCACATATTCTAATTTGCTGCCGTGAAGAAACATTGCTTTTAAAAGAAGAAAAAAAAATTTTTTTTAATGTTGTTGGTCAGTAGGAAGTTGTATCGAGATGAGAAGCTCTCTGCAGAAAGAAGTTTTTATAGGCAGTAGAGTTTGAGTAAAGGTGTTGCTTGCATTGAGCCGCATTCATTTGTCTTGGTTTTGGCTGCATGTGAGGACTCAGTGGGGTTCAACATTCTTGCTGTTGTTCAGTCACTAAGTACTTTGGCCTCCTGATGTGAAGAACTAACTCATTGGAAAAGACCCTGATGCTAGGAAGATTGAAGGTAGGAGGAGAAGGGGACAACAGAGGATAAGATGGGTGGATGGCATCACTGACTCAATGGACATGAGTTTGAGTAAGCTCTGGGAGTTGGTTATGGACAAGGAAGCCTGACGTGCATGGACGTGTAGTCCATGGGGTTACAAAATGTCAGACCCGATTGACTGAACTGACCTGAACTGAAGTCATGTTCGACTCTGTGTCTCAGTTAACTGCAGCACATCAGGCTTCCCTGTCCTTCATGATCTCCCGGAGGTTTGTTCAAACTCATGTCCATTGAGTCAGTGATGCCATCCAACCATTTCATCCTTTGTCAACCCCTTCTCCCCTTTTCCTCAGTCTTTCCCAGCATCAAGGTCTTTTCCAATGAGTCAGCTCTTTGCATCAGGTGGCCAAAGTATTGGAACTTCAGCTTCAACATCAGTCCTTCCAATAAATATTCCAATAAATATTCAGGACTGATTTCCTTAAGGATTGACTGATTTTATCTCCTTGCTGTCCAAGGTCTTCTCCAGCACCACAATTGGAAAGCATCAATTCTTCAGCACTCAGCCTTCTTTATGGTTCAATTCTCACATCCATACACAACTACTGGAAAAACCATAGCTTTGACTATATGGACCTTTGTTGAAAACAATAGAAACCAACTCCAGTAAAGCAGAAAAGGAATGTATCTGAAGGGTGTTGACTGGCTTGCAGAAGCCTAGAGATCCAAGCTAAGGAAAATGAGCAGAAACCAAGGAGGAAAGGAGTCAGTCCACCCCAGAGGAGGAATCAGTGGGCCACCAGGATCTTTATGTCTGGACAACATTGCTGGGACACTGAGTATCTCCCTGTGCAGACTCATGCTGCCATGTCAGAGGACCTGTGAATCTAATGTTGCTTTGCTTCTTTCTTTCTTTAACCTGACAGCATTCAGTTTGATGAGGCTTAGGTCGCATACCCATGCCACAGCTGCGAGGAAGCCAGGAGAAGACTGTCTCCCCATGACCCATAGACAAAAGGAAGCATTCTTCCATAGTGTTAGGTCCCTTACCTCCTATGTCTTGTGCGATTTCTCTCAACAGAAGGGCACTTGGGCACTCAGCAGGCAGGATCACATTGATTTTTAGTCCAGATTGCAATGTCATAATCACAAGCATTTGACAAGAAAGGACATTGTTGTTCCTTGTGTGGGGGAGAAAGACCAGACTGACAAATCACTCATGGCAGGAAATACTACAGACAAAAATACCTCTTAGTGTTGTATTAATCAGGGTGACTAATGCTAGCTGCTGTTACATACAACTCCAAAGTCATGGTGCTGTAACACAAGATTATATTTATTGCTTAAATCTAGAGTCCAAATACGTATTCACTAGGCAACTTTCCCAGTGGTTGTGCAGGGCTCAGGCTTCTTTCATTTCATGGTTCTACCCACTCCAAGGCAATCCCTTCTAGGACTTTCCTGGAACCCCTGCATGTGCAGACAATGAAAAAGTGGATGGAGCCTTACTCAAGAGGTTTCAGGGCTCAAGTCAGGAAGTGGGGACCTCACCTCTTCCTAAATTCCGTTGGCTAGATGTCAGTCACATGGCCTCATTTAATTACAAGGAAGGCTGGGAAAATGCAGTCCAGCTGTGTGGCTAAGACAACAAGGAAATGGGCTTGTTAAGTCTATAACCAGGCTCTGCCAGAAGTCCTTTATTTATAAAGGAAATCAAAATTAGCTTTCGGCAAAATCTACTGCAGTGATTCTTACTGTGCTTTGGGTCAGTAGCCTCTTTGAGAGTGTGATAAACTCCCCACCCTAAAAACGTATACTGTGAGAACATTTTATAGACAACCTCAGGAATTAAGGCTACTCCTGGAATTTGGGAATCCCCAGGTTAAGAACCCTTGGTGTATGTGGTAAGCAGAGAATAAGTTGACATTTCTTGAGTACCTACTATGTACAGAGTACATTTCTGGGTACTATGGAGTCAGATCACTGAACTAGATGAAGTCTCTTATCTAGAAGGGCTCTCATTCCTAGGATGAAATCAGAGAGAGAAATGTCACCTAGACCCAAAATGCTAACTGCTGTACAGAAGCCTCAAGCATCAGCGTACATAGCTATAGGCCAATAAAGAAGTAAATCTTTAAGGTTGGGTTGCAAAGTAGAAAAGAGACCAGCCATCCATTCATTCATCTATTCATTTTTTTACCGAGTTCCTACTCTACTCTGGGCACTAGTTTAAGTGACTAGGATGAAGCAGTGAATAGACGGAGCAAGAGTCTGTCCTCAGGGAAGCTTACATTCTAGTTGGGAAGATGGAAGCAGGAGGGAGATATTAGCTAAAAAAAAGTTTAACTCACTCAGTAACCATAGACCCTTGATGAACTCATAAACATCTTTGATTCTAAGGAGAACGATTCCCAGGCAACACTGCCTGCTTAGAGGCCAGTATGGTTGACCTGAACCTCATGGCCGCCTTGGCTCCCATCCTTGGAGAGAACCTGGCAGAGCTGGACCAGCTCTAAGCAGGGTGTGCCTACAGATCAAATAGCTGGAGTCATCTGAGCCTTTTCCCTGGTGAGCAAAACCATTCAAGTGAGAAACTACACAGAGGATGTTATAGATATGACATTACCAAAAATGAGATGTGAAGCTGAAAGGAACTTTTCTAAACTATCATTAAGAACAAAACAAAACAAAGTTTATCCCAGATAAAGGGCTGTAAGTTTCTTATAAAACTAGGCATGCATCTACTCTTTGACCCAGAAACTCCACTCTTAGGTATCCACTCAACTAAAATGAAAACATGTGTCCACAGAAACACTTAACACAGAATGTTTATGGCAGCTTTTATTCATAATAGCCACAGATTGGAAGCAGCCCAGGTGTCCATCAGCAAGAGAATGAATAAACAAATTGTGGTGTATTTATAGAAAGGAATGCTCAGTTCTAAGAGGAAACACACCCCTGATGTAGACAACAATATGAATAAATCTCATATAAACATTATGCTGAGTGAAAAAAAGCCAGATGCAGAGGAGAATATACTGTATGCTTTGCTGTTTATGGAGCTCTAACTGGTAAAGCTCTTGTCTGTGGTAGAATTAAAGTTCAAAGAGTTGTTTCTCATGGAAAAGTGGGGGCAGGGATTGATGAGAAGGAATAGGAGTGGACTCTCTAATGATGATAATCTTCTATATCTTGTTGGGGGTTTGGGTTTCACAGGTGCATGCCTGTGTCAAAACTCAGAATGGTACACTTAAGATTTGCATTTTATGTACATTGTACCTCAAAGGAAAAGAAAAACTCTTAATTCAAGTTAATATGCATATTGAAGTGCTGTGAGAGATGTGAGCTGATGTCTCCATCTTTGAAGTGTGTAAAAAGTATTGAGATGGATGGACAAACAGATATATAATAAAGCAAGTATAGTAAAATGTTAATTATAGAATCAAGGAGGTAGATGTATGAGTATTTACAATTCTTTCAACATTTCTTTATGTTTAAATATTTTCATAATAAAATTTTGGGAAGAAAACTGCTATTGCTAAATAATAAACCACTCAAAGATTTGGTATCTTAAAACATTTATGATTTCTTACATTTCTGTGGGTTGATCCGATGGTTATACTGCTTCATGAGGTGTTGGCTAGGCTACTGAGATGGTTGGAAGGTCAAAAATAATCTCATTTAATTGGTACTGGTGCTGGCCGCCAGGTGGGAGCTTATGGGCTTTGTTCTTTCCCTGACTCTAATGGGCTGCTTCATTTTCCTCATGCTTAGTTGCTCAGTCATGTCTGACTCTTTGCAACCCTTTGGATAGTAGCCTACCAGGCTCCTCTGTCCATGGGATTTTCCAGACAATACTGGCATGGGTTGTCATTTCCTTTTCCAGAGGATCTTCCTGACCCAGGGATCAAACCTGTGTCTCCTGCATTGCAGATAGATTCTTTACTGGCTGAGCTATAAGGGAAGCCCTGACTTTCCTCACAGTGTGGCAACTAGGTTCTAAGTGGAAGTCTATGAAGGAAGTAAGCAGAAGCTACCAGTTTTCTTTAGGCCTGGACTGGAAAATAGTGTCACTTTTTTTTTTTGCTGCATCCAGATTTAAGGGAAGGGAAAACAGAGTTCACCCAATGGAAGAAATGACAAAAATACACAGCCATCCTGAATTAACCAACATTGTTTGGACCAATTATTTTATAGGACTGCTGCTACTGCTGCTAAGTCACTTCAGTCGTGTCTGACTCTGTGTGACCCCATAGACAGCAGCCCACCAGGCTTCCCCGTCCCTGGTATTCTCCAGGCAAGAACACTGGAATGGGCTGCCATTTCCTTCTCCAATTTTATAGGACAGACTACCTTATTTTTGTGTTTTCATTATGAAAATATTGTAAGATCACTATCAAAGGCAGAGTTAATGAAAGAGAATGTAGTCACAATATATAGGGAACAGTGATTATGAAGGTATATTAGGAAGTTAGTTGATAATATTACTGTGTCACTTTTCAGATTTTTCTAGACTTTGTGACATTTGTGTTATTTGCCAGCTCTTAAGAATGTTTGTAAATATTACGGTTTCGTTTTTTGTTCTAAGGGAAATAAGGAGTGCCAGGAGAGCTAGGCTCATATAGGATAGTCAAGGGAAGCCTCACTGAGAGCTGGCATTTGTGTGCATACTGAGTCACTTCAGTCATGTCTGACTCTTTGTGACTCTATGGACTGTAGTCTGCCAGGCTTCTCTGCCCATGGGATCCTCCAGGTAAGAATATTGGAGTGGGTTACCTTGCACTCCTCCAGGGGATCTTCCTGCCCCTGGCAGGATCAGATTCATGTCTTTTATGTCTCCTGCATTGGCAGGCAGGTTCTTTACCACTAGTACCACCTAGGAAGTTCACAAAGATGAACCTGTAGAACCAGAATTCAGATCTCTGATGTGTTAATCATTCAGTCATGTCTCTTTGTGACCCCAGCCAGACTCCTCTGTGCATGGAATTTCCCAGGTAAGAATACCAGAGTGGGTAGCCATTCCCTTCTCCAGGGCATCTTCCCGACCCAGGGATCAAACCCAGGCCTGCTGCATTGCAGGCAGTTTCTTTGCTGCCTGAGCCACCAGGGAATATTTACTGTTAATCTCATTTTGAATTTGTAATTTAAATTTTTTTCCCTTAAAAAGGCTTCCAAATTACTGGATTGGTCAAAAACTTTAACATTTTATGGAAAAATCCAGACAATTTTTTTGACCAACTCAATATATGTGTTTCATGCAACATAAACTTGGATTCTTCTCTGGATAAGAGTAAAATATAGTTTTATTTATCTTTGCTATAGGTCAGCTGTAAATTCTCTGCACTAGATCTGTGGCTTACATCAGAGTACTTTAATAGCATCACATTAGACCCAGTTCATGCCTTTTCTTGCAAACTATTAACCAGCATCTTCTTTCAGTCAAATCCCAAGCACAACTACAGTAAAGAACAGCTTACCTCTAAGAAAGCATAGGGGCTGAGATTGGGGAGAGTATATTTGCTCTCTCAAATTTGAATTTATTTTTTTGCCTCATTGGGGGCATTTCCTTCTTTCAAGTAGGGAATTTTACTATTTGACTTATTAGTGTTTTGTTCCAGGTTCATGGTTTAGAGTGGGGCTTCCCAGCTAGCTCAGTGGTAAAGGATCTGCCAGTGCAGGAGATGCAGGAGACACAGACTCTATCCCTGGGTTGGAAAGATGTCCTGGAGAAAGAAATGGCAACCCACTCCAGTATTCTTGCCTGGAGAATCCCATGGACCAAGGAGTCTGGTGGATTACAGTCCATGGGGTCGCAAAGAGTCACACATGACTGAGCACATAAGAAAACTAAGGATTTCCAAATCTTTAATTAATTAATTTATTTGGCTGTGCTGGGTCTTAGTTGGGACTTGAGAGTTCTTTGAAAAAATGAAAGTGAAGTCACTCAGTCGTGTCTGACTCTTTGCGACCACATAGACTGTAGCTTACCAGGCTCCTCTGTCCATGGGATTTTTCAGGCAATAGTACTGGAGTGGATTATCATTTCCTTCTCCAGGGGATCCTCCCAACCCAGGGCTCGAACCTGGGTCTCCGGCATTATAGTTCTTTAGTTGCATGCAAACTCTCAGTTGTGGCACATGGAATCTAATTCCCTGACCCGGGCCTCTTTAGTTACTGGACCACCAGGCAAGTCCCGGGAGTTGCTTCGAACTCTTAACAGCATGTGCCTGGAGAGGTAGAAAATCATGTGTTACCATCTGATCCTGCCAGTAGCAGGATATAACTTAACATCTCAGGGAGATGAATTTTGTTGTGTTTAATGTGGAGCAAATATTCACTCCCCCTAATCCCAGCCCCTATGCTTTCTTAGAGGTAAGCTGTTCTTTACTCAAGCTGTGCTTGGGATTTGACTGAAAGAAGACGCTGGTTAATTGTTTGCACTTGGGATGGTGGGGATAATTTCTAATGACCATTGCGTAGAGCATCTCTCACCCTTCTGGAGCTCTCCTCCCCTAATTCCCTTCAGCAAATACCATGGCTGACTTGCTTCTCTTTCCAGGCTGGCTTTTCCTGTGGGTACTCTCAGCCCCAACCACTGTGTGCTGTGGGTACATATGGCAGCATATCTCATTCCCACCCCTCTGTTCCTTAATCAGGCTTTCCTCTCTTCCTGGATGCCTTTTCCCCCAACATATTTACTTTCCTTAGTGCCAACCAGCCAACTCCTACTCTTCTCAGCCAATTCCTATTCATTTTTATCTATAAATTTAACACTTACAGGATAACTTAACAATTGTCCCAGGCTTGACCTCTTTTTCAGAATAACCCTACTTCCTTCACTCCATGGAATATATTAATTGTATATCTCCTAGCTGCAGCATCTCCAGATACTTGGGCTGTATCATTTAGAACTGTTTCTAGGGCATTGTACAACATGTCACTGTATATAGTAGGAGGTCCAAAAGTGATGCTGAAATTGTGAATTTTTTTCTCACTAAAGTTATCCTCTTTCCAAGTCACCTCTTCCATTCTCATTTACACAGCCTGAAATTGGGAATCTCAAAAAATCTCCTACCTTTACTCTCCTCTTTGAGTATTACTTCTTAGTATCTGAAAATAAATTCTCTTCTCTTAAGTAGTGAGTTATAGGAAGGGAGAGATAATTTCTTGAAAGTAATGGCTCAGAATATATTTCGCTGAAAGGTTATTCCTGAAAGCTGGCTACTGTTAGCCAAATCAGCCTGCCTTAAGATAATGTCACTGGGAATTAAAGGATCACAGTTTCCAGAATAAAGCCTCTCTATTAGAGACAGATTGTCCAAGCAAGTAGAAGGAAAACCCCAGGAAGAATGTGAGCTCTTGGGGAAGGTTAGGTGCAAGGAATAATGAGCAGTTAATTATTTTTAAAAAAAATATTTTTATTTGTATAACCTTTATAGTTCCTGAGCAATATCTATGCAATTCTTTAGTGAATAATCAAGGAGTTATTGACTTTAGCTATCATTTTCAAAGGTTGCCAGAATCATGTTAGGTTTTTGTTGTTGTTTCCACAGTCCTCGGCATGCGGAACTTACCCAACCAGGGACTGAATGAATGACCCCTGAAGTGCAAGCTCAGAAACCTAACCAGTGCACTGCAAGCAAAGTTCCAAGCAGTTACTTTATTGATACTGCCTCCTGTTTAGAGGTGGGCAAAATTGTCATCAGAGGGCTTCTTCTGAGCGTATCAGAGGCAAAAAATCAGCTCACCTCCTCTGGACTTCTGTGTAAGCTCAGAAGTATGGACCTAACTGATTTTCAGGGGTTGAATGAGAATGGTCCTTATTTTTTTTTTTTCTTTGAGTTTGGTCCTGGAATCTCCCATCATTCTATCTCTCATTAGCTCCCAAAGCTGAAACCACAGAACAGGTGTACCAAATATTCCAGTTCCCTTCCTGAGGTGCTTCTCTGTTACAGTGATGTCAGGCTTGATCATGTGATTGCCTGTGGCCAAGGCAATATGAGTGGAAGTCCAAGTTTAGGAGACAGTGTCCCAAATGAAGCCTGTGCCATCAGCCTGGGTTTCAGATTGAAGGCAACATGGAAAGGAGTTGTTGTTGACTTAGGGTGACATGTGGCATAAATGAGAATGATTTCCTTATGGTTTTAAGTCCCTTTGATGTGGGGGTTGTTTTTTACTGCAGGAAATGTTGTCTTAGGCTGACTGATACATGCAGTCAGTTATAGCAATCTACTGGATTGCTATATTTCCTAAAGAAAGCTGGGGAAAGAGCTTAACTTAGAAACAAAGTTTTAGTCAACATTAACTTATTCAATATTTATTTTAGAGATAAGGAATTATTATATAATAAACATTTCCACTTACTTCAGTTATCTCTAACCTGGCATTATCCGTTTTGTGTCTACAGGTAAGTTGATTTGTACTTGGCCTGGTCATTCTTTGAATATATGTCAGGTACTTACTCTCATCCTACACTGGGTGATAGTGACGGACAGGAAAGCCTGTGTGCTGCAGTCCATGTGGTCGCAAAGAGTTGGACATGAGTTAGTGACTAAACAACGGCAACAAACTCTCATTCAAACACTGTTAGGCGCTGGACATAGTGGTGAACAGAACAGACACGTCCTGGTCCCTGTAGAGCTAAGGCAAGTAAAAACCAAAATAAAGGGCCAAATATAAACATGGTAATTTTGGAAAGTGATTATAAGAGCTATAAAGCAGGATAAAGTAATAGAGAGTATTTCTGAAGGGCAAGGGAAGGGCATGAGATCTCTCTAGAACATTTGGGTTCACCATATAGAGGTAGCTCTCTTTATACTACAGAGGAATTAAACTGATATGTACAAATGGCTTTTTAAAATTTTTAATGGAGTCACAATTTTACATCAATTCCTTTAGTAAAAGCATGGGAGATTTTAACGCTGAGAGCTATTTTTTTTAAATGAAAGATTATTATTGTGATGTAAACATTCATCTTCAAATTTATCTGGAGTTAAGTCTGGATCTTATGAATAAAAGGACTTCATTCCATTGATGAAGAGAAATCTTCTTGGATGACACTGGGAAGGACTTAGTTTATAAAGTAGCCAGGGAAACCCCATGACAGGGCAGTTAACTTTAGTTTGGTTCCAGAACATGAGACCAGTGTGTTCTGTGAAACTCTGATCTAGGACATTCCATTTTCTGATAGTAGGGCTCCTCTTTGGATAGAGTCTGCCTTCTGCCTCCAATAAGGCTAAGAAGAGCTCAGAATGCTGATAGTCATGCTCACAAAAGCATACCCACTAGGTTTCATGTTTTCAAATTCAGCAAAACCAGAGAAGGTGAGAAGAATGATCACTTCCATCAAAAGGTAACTCATATATTTTGCAACCATTATACTCTCCAGCGAGAATCAGAAGATGTCAAAATTAAAAGCCATGAAGCTCATCATTTTACAGCTGTGGATGTGGTTGTTCAGTTGCCCAGTCATGTCTCACTCTTTGTGACCCTATGGACTGCAGCATGCCAGGCTTCCCTGTCCTCCACTATCTCCCAGAGTTTGCTCAATCTCATGTCCATTGAGCCGGTGATGCCATCCAACCATCTCATCCTCTGTTGACCCCTTCTCCTCCTTCCCTCAATCATTCCCAGCATCAGGGTATTTTCTAATGAGTTGGATCTTTGCATCAGGTGGCCAAAGTATTGAAGCTTCAGCTTCAGCTTCAGCATCAGTCCTTCCAATGAATATTCAGGATTGGTTTCCTTTAGGATTGACTGGTTTGATCTCATTGCAGTCCAAGGGACTCTCAAGAGTTTTCTCCAACACCACCATTCAAAAGTATCAATTCTTTAGCACTCAGCCTTCTTTACATTCCAACTTATACAGTTATACATGACTGTTAGAAAAACCATAGCTTTTACTAGACGGACCTTTGTTGGTAAAGTGATGTCTCTGATTTTTAACACACTTGGTTGTCATAGCTTTTCTTCTAAGGAGCAAGTGTCTTAATTTCATGGCTGCAGTCACTGTC
Organism: Neotragus pygmaeus; assembly: GCA_006410875.1. Lineage (NCBI taxonomy): Eukaryota > Metazoa > Chordata > Mammalia > Artiodactyla > Bovidae > Neotragus > Neotragus pygmaeus. The sequence goes on along the minus strand of SJYV01004439.1, from coordinate 446,479 downwards.
TGCAGTGATTTTTGAGCCCAAGAAAATAAAATCTGTCACTGTTTCCTTTTTTGCCCATCTATTAGTCATGAAGGGATAGGACTGGATGCCATGATCTTCATTTTTTGAATGTTGAGTTTTAAGCAAGATAAGATATTACTATGAACTTTCTGAGTTGGCTTGTTCATTTGTTCTCTCATTCATTCATTCACTCATATACTCATTCATTCAACAAATACTCATTAAGCACCAGGTCACTTGGAGCTGGGCACTGAGCTGGACCCTGAGATGATGACAGAGGACAATCTTTGTTCCTAGAAGGTTTTCAGTGTGGACAGTCTAGGGGGTGTGAGAGCTAGAAGGAAAGGCAGATGGTTCTATGAGTTCTGCTTATCCCTAAATAGCCTGATCTGCTCTGGGTAGCGGTGACCAATGATGTATTCCCTGAGGAGCTGACCCTGCAGCAGATATCTGAAAGTTGACTAAGGTTCAACAAGGAGAAGGACATATAAAGGAGATGCTTTGAGATCCTTCCAGGGCAGGGAGCAAAGCACTCACAAAGGAACTCTGGTGATGGGAGTATGCTATGCTCAGAAAACTGAAGGTAATTGAGATTGGAGAGTGAAGAGCAAGAGACACAAAGTTTCTAAGGGAAGGGAAGAAGTCATGAGCATGATGAAAACCTCTAAGGATGGAGTGACATAACCAAATTTTCTTTCTGACATGAACATACTACGTAGGAATGGAAGGGCAACCACTGAATGCAGATTTAAAGATCTTCAGGAACCATACAGCAGATTTTCTATATCATACTTTATGGTGAAATAGTGAAAGCATTTTCCCTTGAGACCAGGAGTAAAACAAAGATTTCCCTAATAACTACTTTGTGTAAGTCCTAGACAATGTCATAAGGTCAGAAAAAGAAATAAAAATCACAGTGATTGGGAAAAAGACCTGTTACTGTCTGTAGGTAAACATAATTATCTAGGTACAAAGTCCAAAAGAATTTGCCCACAAATTGTTAGAAGTAATATACAAACTTGGAAGGTTATTAGATGCAAGAGCACTATAAAAAATAAATTGTTTAAAAGGCTGGAGAAACTGTGGAGGGAAAGGAAGCCTCTTATACTGTTGGTGGGAATGTAAGTTGGTCCAGTCACTATGGAAAAAAAAAAGCTAAAAATAGTATTGTAAAGTCAAAAAAAAAAAATACAAATTTTATTGAGAGTGAAAAAAAAATAGTATTGCCAAGTATTACCATATGATTCCGCAATCTTGTTCTTGAGCATGTGTCTGGACAAAACTATAATTCATACTGATATATGCACCCCTATGTTCATAGCAGCACTATTCAGAATAGCCAATACATGGAAGCAACCTAAATGTCTAGCAACAGATGAATAGATAGAGAAGATGTGAGATATATATACAGTGGACTATTACTCAACCATTAAAAATAATAAAATAATGCCATTTGCAATATGGATGGACCTAGTGATTATCATACTAAGTGAAGTCAGAAGGAAAAAAAGAAATGACATGATATCACTTATATATGGAATTTAAGATATGACACAAAAAAGCCTATCTATGAAACAAGGACAGACTCACAGACATAGATAACCAACTTGTGGTTGCCAAGGGTGAAGGGGAGCAGGAGAGGGATGAACCTGGAATTTGGGATTGGTATTGGGTTGGCCAATAAGTTCACTTGGATTTTTCCATAATATGTGGTGGAAAATCCAAATGAACTTTTTTGCCAACCCAATAGATGCAACCTATTACATATAAAAATGGATAGAAAACAAAGTCCTACTGTATAGCACAGGAAACTATCAATGTCTTTTTTTAAACCGTAATGAAAAACAATATAAAAAGGAATGTCTATAAACGTATAACTGAGTCACTTTGCTGTTTAGCAGAAATTAACACAACATTATAAATTATACTTCAAGAAAGTTTTTTTTTTTAATATGCTAGCAGCAAGAAAGTAGGAAGTAAAGTGTTAATAAAGATGCATTTACAATAGCATAAAAATGGAATACTTATGAATAAATCTAATGAGTTCTGAAAACGTGAAACACTAATGAGAGAAATTTAAAAAGACAAGTAAAAGTATTCATCATATTTGTAGATCACAAATGCATTTCTGTAAAAATGTCAACTTTTCCTACATCTACAGATTCAATTCAGTCTCAATCAAAAGCCCTCACCCTTTGAAGTTAGAAATTGATGAGATGATTCTTAAATCTATGTGGAAATGGAAAGGGCTGAGATTAGTTAAGGCAATATAGAGGAAGCAAAAATAGGTAAAGGTTTAAACTATGATGTTGGAGAAGACTCTTGAGAGTCCCTTGGACTGCAACGAGATCTAACCAGTCCATCCTAAAGGAGATCAATCCTGGGCATTCATTGGAAGGACTGATGCTGAATCTGAAAGTTCAGTACTTTGGCCACTTCATGCAAAGAGTTGACTCCCTGGAAAAGATCCTGATGCTGAGAGGGATTGAGGGCAGGAGGAGAAGGGGACAACAGAGGATGAGATGGCTGGATGGCATCACTGACTCGATGGACATGAGTTTGGGTAAACTCCGGGAGTTGGTGATGAACAGGGAAGCCTGGTGTGCTGGGATTCATGGGGTCGCAAAGAGTCGGACACGACTGAGCAACTGAACTGAACTGATTATGTACCAAGACCTATTAAAATCAACAGTAGTTAAGACAGTGTAGTATTGACACCTGGATGGACAAAAAAAGGCCAATGAAACAAAAGAGAGAGCCCAGAAATAGACACACACATATACAGTCACTTGATTTATATGGTGACACTGCAATGTGGTGGTGGAATGGTTTTTTTAAAATGAATGTTGCTGGGTCAGTTGGATGATTCATGTGAAAAAAAAAAAAAAAAGGCAGGTGGATTGTAACCTACATGTGAAAGGCAATGCAAACAAAAATAAGAGAAAAACAAAACTCTCTTAGAAGAAGATGTGAGAGAATAATTTCATAATTTAGGATTGGGCAAAATCATTTTAAGTAGCAGATTCAAAGCTCCACCCAGAAAGGAAAAAATAATTGGTAAGTTGGACTACATTAAAATGAAGAGCTTCTGTTCTTCACAAGATACCACAGAGGGAGTGAAAAGACAGTTCATGAGATGAAAGAAGATATTTGAAATGCATATATTTGACAAAAGACAAATTTCCATTCAAATAATTGTTATTGTTCAGTTGCTAACTTGTGTCCAGGCTCTTTGCGACCCCATGGGCTACAGCCCGCCAGGCTTCCCTATCCTTCCCTATCTCCCAGAGTTTGCTCAAATTCACGTCCATTGAGTCTGTAATGCTATCTGACCATCTCAACCTCTGTCACCCTCTTCTCCTTTTGCCTTCAATCTTTACTTCAGGGTCTTTTCCAATGAGTCAGCTGCTTGCATCAGGTGGCCAAATATTGGAGCTTCAGCTTCAGTAATGGTCCTTTCAATTAATATTCAGAGTTGATTTCCTTTAGGATTAACTGGTTTGATCTCCTTGCTGTCCAAGGGGCTCTCAAGAGTCTTCTCTAGCACCACAGTCCACAATTGGAAAGCATCAGTTTTTTGGTGCTCAGCATTCTTTATGGGTCCAACTTTCCCATGACTGCTGGAAAGACCATAGCTTTGACTATATGGACCTTATCTTGGCAAAGTGAGGTCTCTTCTTTTTATTTTATTTATTTATTTATTTTTTACTTTATTTTACTTTACAATACTCTATTGGCTTTGCCATANCAAAACTCTCTTAGAAGAAGATGTGAGAGAATAATTTCATAATTTAGGATTGGGCAAAATCATTTTAAGTAGCAGATTCAAAGCTCCACCCAGAAAGGAAAAAATAATTGGTAAGTTGGACTACATTAAAATGAAGAGCTTCTGTTCTTCACAAGATACCACAGAGGGAGTGAAAAGACAGTTCATGAGATGAAAGAAGATATTTGAAATGCATATATTTGACAAAAGACAAATTTCCATTCAAATAATTGTTATTGTTCAGTTGCTAACTTGTGTCCAGGCTCTTTGCGACCCCATGGGCTACAGCCCGCCAGGCTTCCCTATCCTTCCCTATCTCCCAGAGTTTGCTCAAATTCACGTCCATTGAGTCTGTAATGCTATCTGACCATCTCAACCTCTGTCACCCTCTTCTCCTTTTGCCTTCAATCTTTACTTCAGGGTCTTTTCCAATGAGTCAGCTGCTTGCATCAGGTGGCCAAATATTGGAGCTTCAGCTTCAGTAATGGTCCTTTCAATTAATATTCAGAGTTGATTTCCTTTAGGATTAACTGGTTTGATCTCCTTGCTGTCCAAGGGGCTCTCAAGAGTCTTCTCTAGCACCACAGTCCACAATTGGAAAGCATCAGTTTTTTGGTGCTCAGCATTCTTTATGGGTCCAACTTTCCCATGACTGCTGGAAAGACCATAGCTTTGACTATATGGACCTTATCTTGGCAAAGTGAGGTCTCTTCTTTTTATTTTATTTATTTATTTATTTTTTACTTTATTTTACTTTACAATACTCTATTGGCTTTGCCATACATCGACATGAATCCACCACAGGTTTATGTAGGTTTGTCATAGCTTTTCTTCCAAGGAGCAAGCGTTTTTTAATTTCATGGCTACAGTCACCATCCACAGTGATTCTGGAGCCCATGAAAAGAAAATCTGTCACTGTTTCCACTTTTCCCCTTCTGTTTGTCATGATGTGATGGGACCAGATGCCATGATCTTAGCTTTTTGAATGTTGAGTTTTAAGCCAGCTTTTTGACTCTCCTCTTTGACCCCTCATCAAGAGGCTCTTCAGTTCCTCTTTACTTTCTGCCATTAGAGTGATACCATATGCATATCTGAGGTTGTTGATATTTCTCCTGGCCATCTTATTTCCAGCTTGTGAGTCATCTAGCGTGGCATTTCACATGATGTGCTCTGCATGTAAATTAAATATGCAGGGTGACAATATACAGCCTTGATGTACTCCTTTCCCAATTTTGAACTAGTAAGTTGTTCCATGTTTGATTCTATTAATTAACTGTTGCTTCTTGACCCAGATACATGTTTCTCAGGAGACAGGTAAGGTGGTCTGGTACTCTTATCTCTTTAAGAATTTTCCATAGTTTGTTGTGATCCACACAGTCAAATACTTAAGGCATAGTCAATGAAGCAGAAGTAGATATTTTTCTGGAATTCCCTTGCTTTCTCCATGACCCATCAAATGTTGGAATTTGATCTTTGGTTCCTCTGCCTCTGTGAAACTCAGCTTGTGCATCTTAAAATTTTCTGTTCACATATGCTAAAGCCTAGCTTGAAGGCTTTTTAGCTAGCATGTGAAATGAGCACAATTGTACAGTTTGAGCATTCTTTGACATTGCCCTTCTTTGGCATTAGAATGAAAACTGACCTTTTCCAGTCCTGTGGCCACTGCTGAGTTTTTCACGTTTGCTGACATGTTGGTAAGAGTTCTTTAAACACATATAAAGACACTTACAGACCAATAGCTAAAAAGCAGTCCACTTAAGTGAGCAAAGGATTTTAACATTCACCTTACATTAGAGAGGACATCTAAATAGCTATAAAAACATATGAAAAATATTCAACATCATTATGAATCAGGGCAATGCAAAATAAAAGCACAATGGTCTATAAGTTGTGCTCACCATAATGAAATAGAAATACATGAAAATGGTAAAGGGTATCTGATGCTGAAAAGTATATCAGTCAGTACAATGAGACACCATTGGTAGGAGTGTTAGTTGGTACAGATTTTGAAAAACTGTTCAGTAGTGTCTACAAATGTCTACTCCTACACTGTAACCCAGCACTTCTATTCCTATATGTACACATACCCATCAGAAATGCATACATGTGTCTGCCAAAATGCATGTATGTAAGTAACAGTATTTACATTGTACCAAAAAGGCGCAGTGTCAATACCAGTGGAAACAACCCAAATATCTATCAGCAGAAAAAGGAATAAATAAATCATAGTATATTCATGCATAGATAATGGAATACTACAACAATGAGGGTGTTAGTGACTAGAAGGAGCACAGTGGGGGTTTTCTTGGAAACTGGGGGTGGGGTGCTCCTTGATCTAGATGCTGGTTTTGTGGTTATGTTCACTTGGTGGTCACTCAGCAAGCTGTACCCTTATGATAAATATATATTTTGTGCACTATGTTGTGCCTGAAATAAAAATTTCACTGTAAAATATCAAGTAAACATAGTGACTGCAGAGCCAAGAAGATAGTAGGTGAGCAGTCAGGATGCGGAGCACTAGGCAGCTTTTCCAAAAGTTCAGGCACAGCGGGCTTCCTTGGTGACTCAGTGGCTAAGAATCCATCTGCCAATGCAGGAGATAAGGGTTCAGTCCCTGGGCTGGGAAGATCCTGCACGCCACAGAGCACTTAAGCCTGTGCTATAGAGCCTGAGAGCCACAACTACTGAATCCCACATGCCCTAGAACCCATGTTCCACAACAGGAGCCCATGTACCACAACTAGAGAGTAGCCCTTACTTGCCACAAGTAGAGAACAGCCTGAGCTGCAACCAAGACCCAGTACAACCAAAATTAAACAATATGTACATGAATACATAAAATTAAAAGGAAAAAGAATAAGGCCAAGCTGATGGTGGTAAAAAAAAAATAGCAGAATAAGTTCCAGGAGAGTGAAGTTGAAAACCAAGAGGACTTAATAATGAATTGGCTGAGGCAGGAAGCATGAGAAGTGGGTGTCAGAGTTGACACTTAGGCTTTGCTTGTGTAACCAGAGAATGTTTCCCTCCCCATTAAAGGGGAGCCTTAGAAGTTGTTGTTCAGTCACTAAATCATGACTGACTCTTTGTGACTCCATGGATTGCAGCATGCCAGGCTTCCTTGTCCTTCACCATCTCCTGGAGTTTGCTCAAATTCATGTCCATTGAGTCGGTGATGCTATCTAACCATCTCATCCTCTGCCACCTATTTCTCCTTTTGCCTTCAGTCTTTCCCAGCATCAGGGTCCTTTCCAGTCGGCTCTATGCATCAGGTGGCAATATCAGCTTCAATATCAGTCCTTCCAATGACTGTTCAGGGTTGATTTCCTTTAGGATTGACTGATTTGATCTCCTTGAATTGGAGGGGGTTATTCATCAGAGTATCTGGGGAGATGACGAGTATATATTTAGAGTTGAGGTTCTAAAGAGATACACAAGTAAACTCATTGCATGGGCAGTGGATATGTAGGTCTGGAGTCCAGAGCAAAGACCAGGACTTAATGGATGTCTAAGAGATGGAACTTGAACTGAGTTTTTGGGTAAAGATACCAGCCATCCTTGTCCTGGGCACAACAGGGTGCTTTACCTGTAAAATTTCTTTCAGTTCCCAGATCCATGGTCATACTGTGAAGGTGCAGCACTCCCAAAGATCAAGGTGAGATTTAGAGAAGTTATGCAAATTACTAATGGATTGAGCTGTAGGAAGGGGTAGGAAAAAGGATGATGGAGATGTTTAGATTCAGATCTTCTGACTTAAGTGCTGGGAGTTGCTGCTGAATCATGATGTTCCTATGGGTGGATTCACTGGTCTGTAGTATCATGGACCTCAGGTGAGAAAACTGCAGCATTTCCATTAGAAAAAATCTTCAGGAAAAGACTTCATGCATCCATCTGTCAGAATGGGAAGGAGCTCAGAGGTCTGAACTCCATGATTGTCCCAGATTAGATATGGAAGGTAAATGCTCCATGTTCAAACCTAGTTAATACATCCATCAGCTAAATGACCTTGGGCAAATTGCTTAACTTACCCGTGCCTGTGTGAGTTTTCTGCTGCTGCTAAGTTGCTTTAGTCGTGTCCAACTCTGTGCGACCTCATAGACGATAGCCCACCAGACTCCCTGTCCCCGGGATTCTCTAGGCAAGAACACTGGAGTAGGTTGCCATTTCCTTCTCCAATGCATGAAAGTGAAAAGTGAAATCACTCACTCATATCTGACTCTTCACGACCTCATGGACTGCAGCCTACCAGGCTCCTCCGCCCATGGGATTTTCCAGGTAAGAGTACTGGAGTGGGGTGCCATTGCCTTGTGAGTTTTCTACTGCTGCATAAAAAATAATCACTGCAGCTTAGTGGCTTAAAATAGCACACACTTATCATCTCACAGTTCTTGTGGGGAGCAATCTGGGCACTGCTCAGTTGATTCTTCTGTTCAGGTGAAGTGATTAGCCAGGAGCTGGGGTCTCATCTGAGGCTTGTCTGGGGAAGGATCTGCTTTCACTTACATGATTATTGACAGAATTCAGACCCTGGTAGAATGTGAGCTTTAGGGCCTCCACTCCTTGCTGGCCATCAGTTGGAGGCCACCCTAGTTCCTTGTGATGTTGTTGTCTTTGTGCAATGACTGACCTTGTCAAAGCTGGCTGGCAAGGAAGAGTTAATAAAGAATGTCTCCTAGGAACTTCCCTAGTGTCCAATGGTTAAGACTTTGCCTTCCAGTGTAGGGGAGTGCATGTTCAATCCCTGGTCTGGGACCTAAGATCCCACATGCCTTGAGATCAAAAAACCAAAACATAAAACAGAAGCATTATTGTAACAAATTCAATAAAGACTTTAAGAAATGTGATACATAAAAAAGTAATCTTTTAAATAAAGAATGTCTCCTATGTTTGTTAGCCATCTGTATGTCTTCTTTGGAGAAATGTCTATTTAGTTCTTTGGCCCATTTTTTGATTGGGTAGTTTATTTTTCTGGAATTGAGCTGCAGGAGTTGCTTGTATATTTTTGAGATTAGCTGTTTGTCAGTTGCTTCATTTGCTATTATTTTCTCCTATTCTGAAGGCTTTCTTTTCACCTTGCTTATAGTTTCCTTTGTTGTGCAGAAGCTTTTAAGTTTAATTAGGTCCCATTTGTTTATTTTTCCTTTTATTCCCAATATTCTGGGAGGTGGGACATAGAGGATCCTGCTGTGATATATGTCAGCAGATGAATGGATAAGAAAGCTGTGGTACATAAACACAGTGGAGTATTACTCAGCCATTAAAAAGAATACATTTGAATCAGTTCTAATGAGGTGGATGAAACTGGAACCTATTATACAGAGTGAAGTAAGCCAGAAAGAAAAACACCAATACAGCATACTGACGCATATATATAGACTTTAGAAAGATGGTAATGATAACCCTGTATGTGAGACAGCAAAAGAGACACAGATGTATAGAACAGTCTTTTGGACTCTGTGNTATACTAACGCATATATATAGACTTTAGAAAGATGGTAATGATAACCCTGTATGTGAGACAGCAAAAGAGACACAGATGTATAGAACAGTCTTTTGGACTCTGTGGGAGAGGGAGAGGGTGGGATGATTTGGGAGAATGGCATTGAAACATGTATAATATCATACATGAAACAAGTTGCCAGCCCAGGTTCGATGCAGGAGACAGGATGCTTGGGGCTGGTGCACTGGGATGACCCAGAGGGATGGTATGGGAAGGGAGGAGGGAGGGGGGTTCAGGATGGTGGATACATGTTGATGTATGGCAAAACCAATGCAATATTGTAAGGTAATTAACCTCCAATTAAAATAAATAAATTTATATTTAGAAAAAGAAAGGAAGTTCAACTAAAAAAAAAAAAAAAGAATGTCTCCTAGAAAGATGGAAGTTATAATGCAGAGCAACACATCATGAAAGTGACTTCCTCTCACCTTTGCATATTTTATTGATTATAGTGAGTCTCAGGTCTTAAACCCTCAAGGGCAGAGGATGACACAGGGCATGGACACCAGGAGTTGGATCATTAGGGGCCACCTTTGTGTCTATCTGCTATGTTGCCTCAGTGTTCTTATCTATTTGATGGGAATAGCAGTTGTATCTACCTCGTGAGTGTTTGTATGGCACAAATGAGATAATGCATGTAAAGCACTTAGGACAGTCCCTAGGACATAGTTTGTGCTCAAAAAATGGTTAGCTGCTGTTTTTATTCTTCCAAATTCTGCAATCATATGATCAAATGAAAGGATTATTTATTTTTATAAATAGATTCACTGTGGATATCCAGCTTCCTTTGGGACATTTAAAATGCAATGCTATTCAAATTACCAAGGAAGAATGCACCCTAACTCCAAATTTCTGTGAGAGAGAAGGAGCCCAACTTTGGTGGGCTAGTGGCTGAAATCTATCTGTTGTCATAAAGATGTGAGTTTATTTTTCTACTGTATAAAACCAATTATCTAATACAGATGGTCACCCCAATTCACAAATAAATTTAATATGAACTATATGTGATAAATAGTACTTTATTGTTTATCTCAAGAACATGTATGCAATGGCTTGTGTCTGCTTAGCTACCCAAGAGAGTGATGTTTCTTTCTGTCTTTACAATCTCTTTAGTTCAGTTCAGTTCAGGTCAGTCACTCAGTCGTGTCTGACTCTTTGTGACCCCATGAATCACAGCATGCCAGGCCTCCCTGTCCATCACCAACTCCCGGAGTTCACCCAGATTCACGTCCATTGAGTCAGTGATGCCATCCAGCCATCTCATCCTCTGTCATCCCCTTCTCCTCCTGCTCTCAATCCCTCCCAGCATCAAGGTCTTTTCCAATGAGTCAACTCTTTGCATGAGTTGGCCAAAGTACTGGAGTTTCAGCTTTAGCATCATTCCTTCCAAAGAAATCCCAGGGCTGATCTTCTTCAGAATTGCCAATAGCGTATATCACATTCTAATGTAATGCTTATTCAATAATAAAATTATTTTCTTTTTCTTCTAAAAAATGCAGTGCCATTCCTAAGCAAATACACACCCACAACAGTGCAGGAGAGAAAACATGAGGCAAACCGGTAACCATCATGTAGCATTGCAAAGGAGGAAAAGGCAGCCGTGTCTGGCACTGAAATATGATAAGTGAATGCCCCCACCATCTGGTGGGGTCTACCCTCACCTTTCTGCTGATATATGAGCCAGGGTTCCATCACATTAGTTTCCAAATCAGTCATAGCATGGAGATCATGTTGACTTTCAAATACTGGCTCACTGATATGCAAGTACAAATATCTGCCTTTTAGTCATGGACATGTAAAACATGTATCATCCTTGCTGTTGCAAATCAGCAGACTTACAAGAGACCCTCTGATAATGATTTTTAACTTTAAACCAACAGGAGGTAGAGCAAAGGGGTTGAATCAGGAGTTGGGAGTCCTGGGTCTAAATCCTGACTCTCCCAAGGATGATTGCTGTGTCTTGGGTACAGTTATTTCTTTCTGGTCCTCAACTGCCTCATCTGTAATACCAGAGGTTTATACTACTGGGTCTCTACAAGTCTTTCCTCTGATAAATTTCTTCTAAATGGCAGACTTCTGGTTCTGCTAGAGATAATTGGAGTTGTGGCTGGCCTCTGTTCCTCTAAAAAGGTCAAGTCATCCAGCTCCTGAACCCTGTATTTAATGTTCATTTGCTAACCTGAAATTTAAGTTGGTCATGCAAGAGCTTCCTGTGCCTGAATGCATCTGAGGGTAAAAATAACTTCCCATGAATTCTCCCTGAGGGTGAGCAATTTCACATGCATTAGTACCCTTAGCTTCTGCATGACTTCTCACCACCCTCCTTAATGTTCTAGTAAAAGGTGTGCATTCACAGAATGCTAAAGTGTTTCACAAAAAGAAGACTGATCTATCAAGCCTGCTAATGTCATTATATTAAAGAGGGACTTTTCAGGATCTCAGGAGGGGGATGTTTGTTCACTTGTTCATTCATTCAACAACCAAGCACTTTGTAACTAACATATGTCAAACCAGAGTCCTGGGGATACAGCTCTGAAAAGGGGATAAGTCTTAGGAAGCATAAAATTTAGTGGGATAAACAAGCAAAGATATAATTATATGTACACATGACCAAACAGTGGATGGCATTATTGCTTTAAAACCATTCTCTCTTTTGGATGAGAATGAAGATTTTGATGAGGACAATAATGGTACTGATATTGTTGTTGTTGTTTAGTTGCTAAATTGTGGCTGACTCTTTTGAGACCCCATGAACTGTAGCCCACTGGGTTCCTCTGTCCATTGATTTTTAAGGCAAGAACACTGGAGTTGGTTGCCATTTCCTTCTCCAGGGAATCTTCATGACTCAGGGATCAAATCTGTGTCTCCTACATTAGCAGGTGGATTCTTTATCACTGAGCCACCAGGGAAGCCCATGGTACTGATATAACCAGGCACTATTTGAAGTGCTTTCCATATACTAACTAATTTAATTTTCACAAATACTCTTTGATATAGGTGCTATTATGTATAATTTCCATTTTTCAGACAAAGAAATTTGCAGCAGAGAGAGGTCAAGTTACTTGTTCAGGATCAGGAGCCTATTATAGGCAGATTCCTCTTGATGGTTCCCCAGAACTGGTAGAGCTGTTTATTCATCAGGGATTCACTGAACATTAACTATGGGCTGGGGGCTGGGGCATCAGAGATATGTTCCCCTTCTGGAGGAGTCCACGAGCTGTGGTGCGTGAGTCTATCAGAGCCACATGCAGAATACTGTGGCATCATTTGTGCCCCCAGATGTACACACATAGATAGTTTCCTTAATTACCAGGAATATCTCTCACTCTCCATTTGCTTTTGATCAAATATGTAGCCCAAGAATATTGCAGACAAACTTCAGGCATTTAAGAAACATCTTAATAGGAATGTAAGTTGGTACATCCACTATAGAAAACAGTAGGGAAGTTCCTCATAAAACTAAAAATAGAATTATCATATGATCTAGCAGTTTTGTACTTCCCTGGTAGCTCAGATGGTAAAGNCAATTAATCATTTTATTAGTGGGAACAGTGGGTGTCAGGCTTCAGAACGTAAGCATGGAGACACGTTAAGTCCCATTTCACATTGCTCAGGAGCAAACCACTGCCCAGAGCAGAAGGAAATGAAATCCTAATGTATCATAGTTACACAAAAGGATTCTGAATGCCACTCTCTATCTGGGACCTCTCTTTATTTCAGCGGGATGTGTACAAATATTCATAGCAAAGCCCCTTGGGATGAACAAATAAGGAAGCTGGAAATTAAGGATAATTATCTCTTATAGGAGATGACCTTGGTATGAGTTCAAGGGGATCCGAATGCAGACTGAATGGCCAGTGGGAAGCAGAGGTCCAGCTGAAGAATAATGGTGAAAACTATCTGGAAAGATTGACCAAGTTCTTAGTACCAATAACATTAATATTCATGTCAACATAACAACAGACAGTAAATACACCAGATATCTTGTCATGTCAGTTTCCCTTGTACCCTGAGGCCCAGGAGAAAAGTCAAGAAAATCAGAGAATACTCAAAGGGAGTTGGAACTCTGAATTAACTGAATATAAAACTGATCACAAGACACTGTTTTAAACTGAAAGAACCTAACCTTGAAATTGTGAGAATAATTTTTCCCCCATTCTGGGAGAAAGAATGGCAGCTCGGTTAAGTCTTTGTTGGCAGTAAGTTAAGTTCCCTAAAGATAAACATAGTCAAATTTCTGTATAGTAAATCAAAATATGTACATTTTGATAGCCTCTTCAATAGTTGTACACTTACTTCCCTCCATTGGAACTTGTCCTGGACAAGCCATCAAGACCTCTGCCATCTTTTTGAGAGGAGTTTTCCCTTGGAAGTCCCTGATGAAACAGGAGACAGAGGAGTTTCCTTACAAATGGGTAGCAATATTTTAATGTAAGGCCTTGCCATTGGCCCCTGCCTAATAGCATCAGGACATATCAGACCTAAAAATAAATAAATAAATAAAAACAAAGGAGAAAAGGGAAGATATATTCGTTTGAATGCAGAGTTCCAAAGAATAGCAAGGATAGATAAGAAAGCCTTACTCAGTGATCAATGAAAAGAAATAGAGGAAAACAACAGAATGGGAAAGACCAGAGATCTCTTCAAGACAATTAGAGATACCAAGGGAACATTTCATGCAAAGATGGGCACAATAAAGGACAGAAATGGTATGGACCTACAAGAGCAGAAAATATTAAAAAGAGGTGACAACAATACACAGAACAATACAAAAAAAGATCTCTACGACCCAAATAATCACAATGTTGTGATCACTCATCTAGAGCCAGATATCCTGGAATGAGAAGTCAAGTGGGCCTTAGGAAGCATCACTATGAACAAAGCTAGTGGAAGTGAGACTCCCAGTGGAGCTATTTCAAATCCTCAAAGATGATGCTATTAAAGTGCTGCACTCAATATTTCAGCAAATGTGGAAAACTCAGCAGGGGCCACAGTTTTCAATCCAATCTCAAAGAAAGGCAATGCCAAAGAATGCTCAAACTACTGCACAACTGCACTCATCTCACACGCTAGTAAACTAATGCTCAAAATTCTCCAAGCCAGGCTTCAGCAATACATTAACTGTGAACTTCTAGGTGTTCAAGCTGGTTTTAGAAAAGGCAGAGGAANTTGGGGCTGGTGCACTGGGATGACCCAGAGGGATGGTATGGGAAGGGAGGAGGGAGGGGGGTTCAGGATGGTGGATACATGTTGATGTATGGCAAAACCAATGCAATATTGTAAGGTAATTAACCTCCAATTAAAATAAATAAATTTATATTTAGAAAAAGAAAGGAAGTTCAACTAAAAAAAAAAAAAAAGAATGTCTCCTAGAAAGATGGAAGTTATAATGCAGAGCAACACATCATGAAAGTGACTTCCTCTCACCTTTGCATATTTTATTGATTATAGTGAGTCTCAGGTCTTAAACCCTCAAGGGCAGAGGATGACACAGGGCATGGACACCAGGAGTTGGATCATTAGGGGCCACCTTTGTGTCTATCTGCTATGTTGCCTCAGTGTTCTTATCTATTTGATGGGAATAGCAGTTGTATCTACCTCGTGAGTGTTTGTATGGCACAAATGAGATAATGCATGTAAAGCACTTAGGACANTATTGGCCATTGGCCATTGAGATAGCCACTGGGGTAGGCTCAAAGGTGAGTAAAAGCACAAGGCTTTCCCACCCAGAGCTCACAGTCTACACACACACACACACACACACACACACACACACACACACACTCAATTTTGGTGCCTGTGATAAACTGTATGATCCAGCCATGTACCAAGAATATAAATGGGAATGCAAATGAGGAAACCATCATTATTCTTGGGAAAGTTAAGCAGAGACATTTGTGACCAGTCTTCTGACCATTCTCCCTTCTCTAAGTATCAACTTATCTTACCCCTAAGCTTCTATAGACACACTTCAGCCAGGGTTCCCTTTCCTCCACCATGACCACCATGACTTCATCCAGCATGACCTCCTCCAACCAACAGGTGGTGCCAAGAACATATCCACCATGGAATAGTTGAGAACCCTTCTTCAGAGCTTTCCATCTACATGGACTACTGAGCAGGTGAATGTGGTTTCCACTCTGGTTGATCCCATGGTGCCATGTTGCCCTACTCTTGATTGGAAGATATTTTCCAGAGTCTTCTAGTCTAACTCTTTCTGCTGCCATGAAATCTCTTCTTCATGTTATTCTAATTAGCAGGATGGGGACAAGAGCATAGGGTTATGTTCCAAAGTTGTCCACACCCATCTCTTTCTCTGGGCTATACACCAACTTGGGCAGGAGCTCCTGGAATATCTCAGGCTGGCTATCCACTCCTTTTCTCCCTATCTCATCTCACCTCATTACCAGGCCTATAGACAGAGCCTATTTTCACACTTGGACAGGCTGAACAGACAGTATCATTTCTTTGTAAAATCGTTGAGGACTCCAGACCCTGTAAAACTGCTATAAAACTAAATGTGTCAAGGTAACTAGCAAACTGCTTTGTGAAATTTAGCAGTGAAGTCTGGATATACTATGATGGATATCCACAGTGAAGGTCCATTTTATTTCTTAGAACAATTCAGGAAAAGCAAGATAATTCACCTTCATGTACTGTGTCGTTGTTGTTTAGTTATTAAGTTGTGTCAGACTCTCTGTGACCCCATGGACTGCAGCATGCTAGGCTTCCCTGTATTTCACTGTCTCTCAGAATTTGCTCAGATTCATGTCCATTAAGTCAGTGGTGCTATCTAACCATTTCAGCATGTACCTATCCTTCCTTAAATTTTGGTTTTAATTAACTGAGTCAGCAGGACAATAAAAAATCTGATTGACAGGAAAGTTTTTCCTCTGTGAATATACATGATTTTGCAATATCTGGATGGAAAGTAAAAAATGTAGACCATTGTCTGGAATCCAAAAACAGTAGGCTCTTGTAAGAATACTGATAGTTGGCAGAACTTGTCACTTTTCCTTTAGGTGT
The DNA here is from genome assembly GCA_006410875.1 of Neotragus pygmaeus. Taxonomy (NCBI): domain Eukaryota; kingdom Metazoa; phylum Chordata; class Mammalia; order Artiodactyla; family Bovidae; genus Neotragus; species Neotragus pygmaeus. The sequence continues at coordinate 430,190 of SJYV01004439.1, read as the reverse complement.
CTTAGATTTTAGAACCTGAGGGGCAAACATGTAGGTTTCTTTTTATATTCTGGAAGTCACAAATCCTTCTGTGGCTGCAACTCTGAGAGAAGATGTTCATTTTACTGTTTCTTCTAGTTAAGCAAAGTGGTGACTTTGCTATTTTAATTCTCTTTTATGAGCCTGGTTTCATACCATTTTTTTTTTTCTTTTTAAGTATACATGTCCTTGAGTAGGGTTTCTTAATCTTAACTCTATTGATCTTTTGAGCTATACACTTCCTGGTTAGGCAGGGATGGGATGAGGGGATGTCCTGTTCACTGAATGATATTCAGCATCGTCCTAGTATACACACTGGGGTTCCCAGTGGCTCAGGGGTGAAGAACCTGCCTGCCAATGCAGGAGAGGAGGTTTTGATCCCCACATCAGGAACATCCCCTGGAAAAGGAAATGGCAACTTACTCCAGTATTCTTTGCATGGGAAATCCCATGGACATAGGTGCTTGGCAGGATTCAGTCCATGGGGTCCCAAAGAGTTGGACATGACTTAGTGATTAAACAACAACAAAACCAACTGTACCCACTAGATGCCAGTCTCCCCACCAATTCTGACAACTCAGAAAGTCTCCGCATATTGCCAAATGTCCCCTTTGGGGGGAGGGGGATGGGCAAAATCATCCTGAGCAGAGAATGTGGACTGTGGATCAGCAGCACTGCTTCCCCCATGAGTGGTTAGAAATGCAGACTCTGGAATCTTCCCTTAGCATGCTGGATCACAGTCTGCACTTTAACTCAATTCCCAGGTGATATGTATGCACACAACAGTTTGAGGAGGCTTCCCTGGTGGCTCAGTGGGTAAAGAATCTACATTCAATGCATTAAGAAACAGGAAGATGCAGATTTGACCCCTGAGTTGGGAAGATCCCCTGGAGGAGGAAATGGCAAGCCACTCCAGTATTCTTGCCTGGAGAATCCCATGGACAGAGGAGTCTGGTGGGCTATATACAGTTCACGGGGTCCAAAGAGTCAGACATGACTGAAGCGACTGAGCATGGATATATGCAACAATTGGAGGAGCTTAGTAGTTTAATGACTTACGGTAGTAGTTCTCAAACTTTGATGTGTATCAAAATCACCTTGATAGCTAAGGAATAGTGCAGGCACCAGACTTGTTAAAGTAGGGGAGAAACTACTTGTATCTTTTTCAGGTTTCCCAGGTGATCTGATACTGAGTTTGAGAATCATTGCCATAAAAGCACAAGATCAGGAAATAAACCAGCATCTATGCTGAGATCAGTGCCTGGATATTCTTTTAAAATTCCGAAAGGGAAAGTTTAGATGCAGTAATCATGTTGAAGGACCAAGCAAGGTATCCTGGTGGCCAGCATCTCATCACACCTCAAGATTTGGAGGGGATAGACTTCACATTCTTTGGGGAAAGCCAGTTTGTTCCAAGGGCTGCATTCCAAACAGAAATTCAGGAAGTATTTACAATCGTGAGATGTAAACTGGAAATAGTTTTCTCTGGGGTTGATATTCTCCAAGAGGAAATGGGATGTGAATAAACAAGCTTTTCTTTGTTTTTTGGCCCAGATTCCTCAGGTGCATTGCATCTGTCTATTCGTTGGATAAGCATCACTGTCAGCGAGGCTACCCTTGCTATACCTGGTAAATAGAGAGAGAATGACAATTGATTTCAGATCGTTTTGAGTGATGGGGGGGGTAGGTGGGACTGCATAATAACTTGGATCTTGGCATGTGTGTGTTGCATGAACACACATTCTTTCTAGCTATTTCTTTATATAATTCATGACAAAAATTGACTTTTCTTTTCCTCCAGTTTATTAAATTCAGTCATGGTGTTTATATCTAATCTGAGTGGTTTAAAATCTTTTTCAATAACGTCACCTTTGCAAATCCATTGTAAGCTTTGTCTAAATGTTAGCCCGAAGGCTGCAATTATAAGAGAATTGCAAGGACAGAATGAATGATAGCAATCTTGATTATCAAGAAATCTTTGACCCATACAGAGTACAGGTCTTGAAAATAGAGGAGTACATTATACAACTCTTTTATTTGAAACAACAAACAAACAAACTCTGGATTTCAAGTGTAATGTGATATAGCATTTCTATATCATTGTATTTGTAACTGAAAAGCAAAGACCTCAGCACTCCTTACACAGGTAGTATAAACACAGAACAGTTCTCTTTACATCTCTCAAGATTGTACTATTTCCAATCTTGAAAGTAAAAGTGTTATTAAAAAAAAAATAAGAATTTATTTATTTTAATTGGAGGCTATTTACTTTACAATATTGTATTGGTTTTTCCATACATCAACAAGAATCCACCACAGGTGTACACGTGTTCCCCATCCTGAATCCCCCTCCCACCTTCCTCCCCATACCACCCCTCGATGTCTGACTATTTGTGACTTCATGGACTGCAGCCCATCAGGCTCCTCTGTCCATGGGATTCTCCAGGCAAGAATACTGGAGTTGCCATTTCCTTCTTCAGGGGATCTTCTGGACCCAGGGATTGAACCCAGGTCTCCTGTATTGCAGGCAGATTCCTCACTCTCTGAGCTACCGGGGAAGCCCCAATATTCTTCTTCCAAATGGCTTAAATAGTTAGTGATGGTGTAACATAAAAAAGATTGCCATATTTTCATGAAAGAGGGGTGAACTGGTTTGGTGGAAAAATACTGATGTTTTTCTTGTAATTGCCTTGGGTTTAAATCCCACTTTCACTTGGAGGTATCTTGATGACTTTTAAGCCCATTCCTCAACCAGCTCCCAATGAGGTTTTATTAGTATCATCATTCTGTCTTACAGATGAGGAAATGTGCCTTTCTGGGCTTCAAATACCCTCCTTGCCTGAGGTGACAAACTAGAAAGTGTACAAGGAGGGATTCAAACCCAAGTTTTGAGTTTGTAATCTTAACCCATAGACTTTGCTAGATACTGGCTAGAAAGTGTCCTACATGTGGATTGCATTAGAGAAGATGCAGGATTAAATGTCAGTGGAGGAAAAATTAAGGAAAGGAGTAAAGGAAACGGTCTTCTAAAAAAGGAATAGTGAGACTTCCCTGGTGGTCAAATGGTTAAGATTTGTGCCTCCAGTGCAGGGGATGTGGGTTTGATCCCTAGTCAAGGAGTTAAGATCCTACTTGCCACACAGTGTGACCAAAAAACACAAAAGCAAAAGTGGGTATAATGGAGTGGCAAAAAGCCAAACTCAAAGATGCTGGAAAGAGAGGTGGGTGAGTGAGAATGAGGATGCCTGCCTGGGTGGGGGTTAGAGCTGATCCTATATGTGTGGCCAACTCTTAAAGCCTTTTTTGTTGAGATTCTCCCCTGAGGGACTGACTAGAGTCTGAGAAAGCAAGACAGAAACCAATGGGCAATGTGCAGAAGTCAACAAACCCTGGTTTCTCAGGCCACAGAGAAGGGGTGCTTTGGGTTGTCATGGTAAACAAGGGACATGATTGGTGTCTCACGGATAGGACAAGGATGTCAAACTTCCTACAGAGCATAGAAAATCTCATTCAGTAAAGCATCATTTTACCCAATGCCTAGAGCACCCCCATTGAAAACATCCATGGAAATTCTGCTTTGGCTTCTCTTGTTAAGACATGCAGCTCCAGCGACAAAAGAGAAGGTATGGCATGACTAAAGCTGGAAATTCACATGGGCCGACAAGACAGAAATATAAAGCCCATAACTCAGAAAAAGTTTGATACAGAAAAACTTTCATTGCAGCTTTGTGTATCAACGGTGACAAATTGAAGGCAACCTCAACATGCAACAGCATGGAAATAAATCATGATTAATCATTTAAATGAGAGTTTATGCAAACATTTAAAGTGATGGCCATGAAAATGACAGCCTTGTGAAAAATATTGCTAACAGAAAACTTTCAAAATATATAAAGTATTTGAAAGCTTTCATATATTCGTGCATAGGAACTAAGAAGAAACAAACAAAATCAGCAAATCCCTTGGCAGTGGTCAAGATACTGATACTTTATTTCTTTAAAAAATAATCCAGTTTGTATCATGTCTTTTCATTAATTTAGAAAAATCAATTCAGTTTCTCTCCCTGTGACAGTGGTTACCTGGCAAGGGGCAGGAATCAGAGGGAGAAGGTGTTTTTCTAGGTGTCAGGGCTCACAGAACTGGAAGGTGAATTCCTGGGGCAGGTGTGGAGCTCAAAGCAAGTTAGACCCCAGGTTGTCAGTGTGGAGGATTGTAGTTCAGTTGCTAAGTTGTGTTCGACTCTTTTCGACCCCATGGACTGCAGCATGCCAGGCTTCCCTGTCCTTCACCATCTCCTGGAATTTGCTCAAATTCAAGTCCATTGAGTCAGTGATACCATCCATCTCATCCTCTGTCAGCGTGGAGGGTAGCAGAGCAGTAGTCAAGTTGTAGGATAAACCCAGAGGAGGGAGCCGTTCATTTGTATGAGGAAACTTGCTTTTCAGAATTGAGGATCTCAACCCTGGCTGCCCATTGGAATAAACTGGATGATGCTTAAAGACAGATTCTTGGACTCTTCTCCTAATTAAACCAATCTCTGGGAGTGTCAACAAGTAATGCATTATAAATTTTTTTTTGTTGGTCATCTATATGTCTTCTTTGGATAAGTATTTTTATGGATCTTCTGCCAATTTTTTGATTGGATTGTTTGTTTTTTGCGATACTGAACTACATGAGCTGTTTGTATGTTTTGGAGATGAATCTCTTGTCAGTTGCTTCATTTGCAAATGTTTTCTTCCATTTTGAGGGTTGTCTTTTCATTTTGCTGATGACTTCCTTTGCTCTGCAAAAGCTTTTAAGTTTAATTAAGTCCCATTTGTTTATTTTTGTTTTTATTTTCATTACTATAGTAGGTGTGTAAAAAGTGACCTTACTGAAATTTATATCAAAGAATGTTCTGCCTATGTTTTCCTCTAAGAGGAAACATTTCCCTAAAATGTGTTGTAGGCAGGAAAAAGATATTTAAAGTGGCATCATCAACTCAATGGACATGAGTTTGAGTGAACTCTGGGAGTTGGTGATGGACAGAGAAGCCTGGCATGCTGTGATTCATTTATAGTGTCTGGCTTTACATTTAGGTCTTTGATCAATTTTGAGTTTATTTTTGTGCATGATGTTAGGCAGTGTTCTAATTTCATTCTTTTACATGTAGTTGTCCAGTTTTCCCAGCACCACTTTTTGAAGAGACTGTCTTTTTTCCATCATATGTTCTTGCTTCTTTTGTCATAGATTAGGTAATCATAGGTGTGTGTGTTTATCTCTGAGCTTCTATCCTGATCCATTGATCTGCATTTCTATTTTTGTTCTAGTACTCCCCCAATTTTTTTTTCACATAACATTCTTTTTTAAAATTGAAGTACAGTAGATTTACAGTGTATTACTTTCTAGTATATAGCAAAGTGATTCAGTTATGTGCGTGTATGTATGTGTGTGTGTGTATAATTTTTTTATGTTGTTTTCCCTTATGGTTTATTGGAAGATATTGAATATAGTTCCCTGCATTATCCAGTAGGACCATGTTGTTTATCTATTTTATATATAGTAGTTTGGGCTCCTTCAATGGCTCAGTGGGTAAAGAATCTACCTGCAAAGCAGGAGATACAGAAGACATGGATTTGATCCCTGAATTGGAAAGATCCCCTGGAGGAGGAAAATGGCAATTCACTCCAGTATTCTGGCCTGAAAATCCCAGTGGATAGAGGAGTCTGGTGAGCTAAGGGTCCAAAGGGTCACAACGAGTTGACCACGACTGAGTAACTATGCTTGCACAGCAGAGCAGATATAGTAGTTTGTATCTGCTAATCTCAAACTCCGAATTTATCCCACTTCCTCTTCCCCTTTGGTAATCATAAGTTTGTTTTCTGAATCTGTGAGTCTGTTTCTGTTTTGTAAATAAGTTCATTTGTATCATACTTTAGATTCCACATATAAGTGACATCACATGGTACTTGTCTTTCTCTGACTTGTTTCACTCAGTACGATAATGTCCATGTCCATCCTTGTTGCTGCAGAGGGCATTTTCTTTTATGGCTGAATAGTATTCCATTGTATATAAACCACATCTTTATGCAGAAGGATGTATATTTTAAACAATATTTCCAGCTAATTAAAATATGCACCTGAGGTTGAAGGCCAAGGTGCCAAAGAGGGAAAGAGCAACCTTAGGTAATACCCAAGTGATATTTTTGGTGGTGTACTAAAATAAAATTAGGTCAGATCAGAGCATATCTTCTTTGTCTTAGGTTAGTATCATTTGGAATAACTTCCCTGTATTTCCATTAAGTTTTTCTGAACCAAGTTCCTTCTGAAATTCTGAGCAGAACAGGCCATTGGTAAGTTGGTCCATGGAGGAAGAGGTTTTTCTGGATTTGAATTTGGAGAGATTGAAGTGGTCAAGAATATGAACATTATATATCTCACTCAGCAGTCATCATTATATTCTTACTGCTCCTCTGCAGACCCTAATTTATACCACTTATCAACAGAAGATTACTGGTCAAGTGCTCAATAAGTCATACTCTGAGGGAACTTCACTGAGAATTGTCTTAATAAGATTTAGAAATTCTTTATCTTTCTGACTCTGTGTCTTCATTATAACAATCTATATTCTCTTCTTAAAGTATAGACCAGCAGGACTAGCATCATCTAGGAGTAAAAATGCAAAAATTCTGAGCTCCAAGGCAAACCTATTCAATCAGAATCTGCATTTTAACAGGCTCTCAGGATTTCATATGTATATTCATAAGTTGGGGAAACATGGCTGTAGACCCAGTGCTAGCCAACAAAACTTTCTGCAATGATAGGAATTTCTATATCTGGACTGTTCAATATGGTAGCTGTTAGCCACATATGGCCACTGAACATTTGAAATATGGCTAGTGCAACTGAGGAGCTGAATTTTAGATTTAATTTTAATTATATTAAATTTTTTATTAAATCATGTTAAATTTAAATCGCCCATATGGGTAATGTATGGCAAGTGGCTACCATGTTGGATGGTTCTAATTCTTTCTAAAAATGTGGCTCCATCTTACCTCTCTAGTATGTCTTCTGCATTATGGTTACTTGTATTTACAAAAAAAAAAAAGAAAGAAAGAAAAGATATCATCCTCTAGCTATACTCTTCAATTGAGTGTAAAGAGTGTGGAGCTATACTATGGGAGGATTGATCTCCATTCTCCCCACAACTGAGCTCACCTTCAGCTTATGCCACCAAGACAGACCACAATTATGACTATGTAACTCCATTTGAACAAGCAAAGAAAATGTGTTGTAGGCAGGAAAAAGATATTTAAAGTGGCATCATCGACTCGATGGACATGAGTTTGAGTGAACTCTGGGAGTTGGTGATGGACAGGGAGGCTTGGCATGCTGTGATTCATGGGGTCACAAAGAGTTGGACACGACTGAGTGAATGAACTGAACCGAACTGAGAGAAAAGAATGATAATGTATTGAACCTTCCCTGTGTCCCAGGCTACATCCTTTATATTCATGATTTCATTTGGTCTTCACAACAAAAGGATAGAAATTTTTGTCATCTTGGTCACTGTTGATTCCAAGTGCTTGAAACAGGGAGTGGCACATAGCCGATGCTCAAGTAACAGTTAAATGGATGGATGAGCTAGTATCCCCATTTTATAGATGACAAAATTGAGGCACAAAGCAGTTAAGTAAGTTTCCTGAAGCCATAGAGTGACACAGCAAAGATTTAAGTCTCTGTAGTGCTTAAGTCTCTGTAGAGCTCCAAATCCCACCTCAGCATCATGCATGGATAGACAGCCTGTTTAACCACATTAATAAATGATGGTCCACCTGCTGCTTCTTCTGGATTCACCTATGCTACCTGAGGCAGGGACGATGTTTAGATATAAAGGGAAGACTTAATTTTAAAATGTTCGTTGACTGCCTGCCATCTGCCACACTCTCGGGAAGCACTGGTGTGTATCAGTGTTTCATCACCATTAATGTGTGTATGAATCTCCTAAAGTTCTTGCTGAAATGTATATTCTGATTCCTGGAGGAAGTGACATGGAGCTGAGACTTATTAATGAAACAGGCATACAAGGTGAGGCATATAAATAAAGTCTCAGAAGGGTGTTCCAGGAAGATGGAACTGCATGCGAAAAGAACGGGAGGCTTAAGCTAGGATGGAGCATCTGGGCGTAAGAAAACTGTTTGACATCCTATGGTGCACCTGCTTTTCCCAGGGCAAACACCTTATCTAAAGGATGGCGTGTTGGATTTCAAACACTGCCTTTTCTTGGCTGCAGGCTAGCGCCCAGGTCACCTGAAGATAAACAGCTTATGCCGAATCCCATCCTCAAAGCACTGCTTGGTTTTAGTTGATATTTCTGATTTCCCGTTTGATGTTTGGAATCCTCTGCCCACTGCTCCTCAGCCCCATGCGATGTGCTGGCATCCCTTGGAAGCCTAATGAGGCAGTTGCCATGGTAACCCGGTGACATCTTTCTGTAGCTGATGCTAATGCCTTAGCTCCCCAAACTGTGTGCCTGTTTCTTTCTGTTTGGTAAATTAATAACATTTAAATTAAACATATTAATTTATTTCATGTCAATTAATTTGTATGTTAAGCTGCATGCTGACTTCACCCTCTCCTCCCCCAACACCCATTAATTAACTCCAGCCAAATTGGGAGCACATCAGAGAAGGTTGTAATAGCTTCCAGCAAACTGCAATTACAATACTTTGCTCCTGTGTAGAAAGTAATCAATGTCAAAATAATTGCTTTTCACAGGTCTACAGTCAGCCGTCTTGTCAGTTAATGTGTAATTATAACCATTTGGATTTTTAAAAATAAAATATGTAGCCAAAATATTGGAAGGAAAAACCGTGGCTGCTAATACAACTAATTGTGTTGAATATCTCAGTATGTCTCATTTTTCAATTGTGTTTTCTCAGTACCCAGCCATCTCTCTCTCAGGCTAGTGATGATGTCCCCCTGCAACTTTGAGGTCCCGTTTCAGGAATCAAGGTTCCCAAAATGTTGGTTTCAGAGAAATGTCAAACACACCAATGGATTCTGGGCCAATTTTTGCCTTTCTTTACTTTCTGTCTTTGTAGATATGGTGGGAAAGCTGGTTCCTCCTAATGAGATTATGTTCCTAGAATCTGTACTGGCTGGAGGGCAGCAGAGGTTGCCAAGTTTAATGTGTGTTTTGCTAATCTTATTGAAGCAACTTATTTTCCCCCAGACTCTCTTTGCATGGCTTTAAGCATACTGGCCTCTTTCCCCAAGCTTTGGGGACACAGCTCTTTATTTAAAGTAAAAACTGGTGTCTGGGAAACTGCACATAGGTGAATACCACTGACCTTTCCAATGGCTAGTTTCTTCATTCTGGCAGGAAATGGTGCTATGGGAAGGTTGATGGCCACCCAGGCTTCTACCAGTGACTCAACATTGCACTTGTTAAATTGGGTGTGCCAGAGATCTGCTCATGTTCTAGCCTTATATATGATACCTTCTATCCTTGTAGATCCTGGAGCTCCAATTTGTCTACCCTCTAATCACCTATCCCCTGCACATCCATCCAATGAGCTGGATGTTGAACTAGTGCATTCTTGCACAGGCCTGTCTCTGTGTTAGGCTCTGGGGATTGAGAGGTGAACAAGCAAAATTTTCCCAAAGCCTATCTCTATTAGAGCCGGGACATGACCCCCTTCTTTCTCATTGAGATTTTGTTGAAGAGCAATACAGGTTTATAATTTCTATTATTGATTTGTGGAGACCCCCTTCTGACTTTCTACAGTCACTAAAGACTTTTATCTTCCAAAGTTAAATATTTCCTCTGTCAAACCTTGTTCCTATCTGTAGTTTACATAGCACATGCACACAGATGCACACACCTCTCAATGTATCCACTTTCCTGAAGTTATAACTACTTCCCTTCCAACTTGGGCAGATGGGTGTTTATTGCCAAATAAAGAATTACAGGAATGAATGTACCACAAGTTACTAAAGATTTAAGGACAGGATGCTAAAAAATGACTTTGCAGGTTTTACAGGAATAAGGGGATCTACCTGTTTTATGTATGCAGGAAAATTGAATTTACAATCTCCTCTAAACCAGCAGCTATGCCTTTTGACCTAGCAACTGCTGCATTGTAGGCATTTAATGACTATTTATTTTAAGGTCCTGAATTCTATATGTCTCTGCACAAGCCTCTGATATATTTTGTGCCTGTCGTTTCTCCTGACTTAAAAATAGATGTGATGCTTTGCTAACTCAAAGATGCATCAGCAACTGGTCAAAAAGCCATTTGTCAGACTCTCACATGCCACCTGGTGTGCCAGATTGAAGCCCTTATGATTGGAAGGCTTGACTAATATTTGGGGCTTCCCAGGTGGTGCTGGTGGTAAAGAACCTACCTGTCAATGTAGGAGATGTGAGATGTGGGTTCAATCCCTCATTTGGGAAGATACCCTGGAGAAGGAAATAGCAACCCACTTCAGTATTCTTGCCTGGGAAATCCCATGGACAGAGGAGCCTGGTAGGCTACAGTCCATAGTGTCCCTAGAGTCAGACATGACTGAAGCAACTTAGCATGCATGTGCTAATCATCTATTTGCTAATCATCTAAATGCTAATCATGCATTTGCTTATCATCTATTCATAATTATCAGGCATTTACTTCACAGGGTTGGTTTTGAGGCATGTGAAGCAGTATGTCCAAGTACCATGTGTGTATCAGTAAGTTAATTTCGATAAGGTTCTATGTTGATGTAATTATATGCAAAAAAGAATTGATCAGTAGTGCAGGGATAATTCCTGGAACAAATAATTTTTGTATCCTTCCTCGTCATGAGGCTTCATGAACGAATCCCTCCAGAGTGGCTAGCTCTGGCCAGATGAAGGAGGTCCAGTGAAGATTCTGCAGGTGGCCAGCACTGATGGAATTCACTGCCTTGCATAGGCAGAGAGAATGGTTCTCTTTGTTCTGGGAATGCATGGGGAAGATGCTTCAGTCTTGTCTAATTTTCAAGAAAAATGAGAAGATACATTTTAGGACATGCACTCTTCCCTCCCGAGAATAAAAGGCAGAGAGATTTCCTTTCAGTCCTATTGCTGGCTAGACTTTTGCTATAGGATTTGAAAATAATGGAGTTGGGTTGTCATGGCAATGCATCCTGTGCTATAGTTGTGATATTGTAGCTGATTTCTCGATGCTACTTTTATTTAAAGAATTACTGGAAGTTTTTCAAAATGGCTTCAAGGCCACGCAGACTGGCAGCTTATGTGTAAGATGAAGGAGCAGGTATGAGGCTTGCCTGGCTTCCTGGGTGATGACAGAGTGGAATTTTCGAGTCTCTGTGCTTGAGAGAAAAATCTAAAGAAACTTGGTTTGGGGCTTCCCTGGTGGCTCAGTGGTAAAGAATCCACCTGCCAATGCAGGAGACATGGGTTCAATCCCTGGTCCAGGAGGATCCTACATGCTGGGGAGCAACTAGGCCAGTGCGCCACAACTGTGTAGCCTGTGCTCTGGAGCCTGGGAACCACAACTGCTGAGTCCACCTGCTACAGCTACTGAAGCCTGGGTGCCCTAGAGCTTGTGATCTGCACCAAGAGAAGCCACTGCAATGAGAAACCCATGTACTACAGCTATAGAGTAGCGCTTACTCGCCACAGCTGGAGAAAAGCCCACACAGCAGCAACAAAGACCCCGCACAGCCAGAAATAAATAAATAAAACTATTTTTAAAAGGCTTATAAAAAAAGAAAAGAAACTTGGTTTTCTCATTTAACAAAATCACTTTCATATACCTAACATCTCTCAGAACTGCTGGGCCATACATTTTCCCCCAAAGAAAATCATTTCTCAACTTGGGGACGTTACATCTGATGGCTGGTAATTCTTAAAGATCACTGATACTTTCTATTTCCTTGGTCCATCCAACCTTCTGTGCTTCCTGGGATCTTCTTAGATCCTTCCCGTCTGGCCTGTCTGATGGGTTACCATGTCTTGTCAGTTTTAGAATGATAAGCAGCACTTGTTGAGTGCTTTCTCAGTGTTAGACACCATCCTGAGTGCATGCTGTGCAATATCAAACTTAACTTTGGCTCAACCCTGTGAGGTTGATCACATTCCTTATTTCTTTTTTTGACATGTAGAGAGAAACACAGAGGCCTAAGAAGGCCAACTTACTTGCTCAAGATCACATAGAATTAGGGATGGCAGGGTCAAGGTTCAAACCCAGAGCCTGCGCTCTTAGCCACTGTAACTGCAGGACCCGCCTCCTGGCTCCTCTGTGCCTGTGGAGTCCACCAGCCTCTGTTATCACCAGCACCCTGGCTCAGAGTCCCATTGTCTCTTGCTAAAATCATTGCCCCAGCCTCCTGTTCATCTCTCTCAGTCTGGCCTGTCACCCATCTGTTCTTCACACAACCACCATAGAGATTGTTCTAAATTTCCATCATAGTTACACCCCATCCCGTCCCAGGTCAACCCCTTCAACAGAACCTCAATGCCACCTGTATATGGCCCTAACTCCTTGTGTAGGTGACTTCTGTGTGAAAATAATAGTGAAAATGTCCATTAACTTGATAATGATGAAAACCGGTGTTGACAAAGCGTACACAAAGTGCCAGATGAATGGTGGGGATCTTCTCATGGTATCCTCTCCACAACTCCAACCAGAGCAGGATTGGCTTCGGATGGGGGCTGTGTGACTCCTGGCCCTTGACCTTTAATCACTCCTCCTCCTTTCCACGCCTTCTGTGCCCCAGGTGTACTGAGCAAACTGCAGTTTCCCTTGGGTTATGTGTTATCTCACCTCTGGGCCTTTACCTTGAGCCTCCCCATGCCTAGCACTGTGCCTGCTACATAAAGATGTTTGTTGAATGAATGGAAGAATTTCGTAGAAGATACCATACTGTTCAGAATCCACTAGGGCCACTGATATATCAGTGTGTTTGTTAGTCACTCAGTCGTATCTGACTCTTTGTGACTCCATGGACTGTAGCCCCCCAAGCTCCTCTGTCCAAGGGATTCTGCAGGCAAGGATGTTGGAGTGGATAGCCATGGATAGCCTTCTCCAGGGGTTCTTCCTGAACCAGAGATTGAACCCAGGTCTCCTATGTTGTAAGCAGATTATTTTACCATCTGAGCCACCAGGCAATGTATCAGAGCGGGGAACAAGTCCAGTAAAACAAAATCAAACCAAAAGAGAAGCCAGTGATCGAGAGGACTACCTAGGGAGGAAGAGTAAAAACCAGAGGTAAAAGAAGACAGCACTTGAGACCCAAAGTGGACAACTGATTTTGTCTCCAGCCTGAGAGATAGCATAGGGAATAGACAGCAAGATGATCTGTGGGAGTCAGGTGTCAAACTGGGAGGCTCTGAATGCCACAAAGTGGGGACGAGGGCTGCTGTGTCATTCCTGGAGACAGTAAAGCAGCTCAGTTGACTCTGAAGAAGCGATTCTTTCCCACTGACTGACTGAGTTGGAGGGGTCAGCTTCTCTTGGCTATGCAAGTATCACGTTAGACATGGGGTGCTGGGAAAGAGTGAAAGCAAAAGGAGAAGAGGGAGACAGAGGATGAGGTGGTTTGATAGCATCACCAGCTCAATGGACTTGAATTTGAGCAAACTTCAGGAGATAGTGGAGGGCAGAGGAGCCTGGCATGCTGCAGTCCATGGGGTCGCAAAGAGCTGGACACGGCAGAGTGACTAAACAACAACAGCAAAGGCTGTTAAAAGCAGGCTGGTGAAGGGACTTCTCTGGTGTTCCAGTGGTTAAGAATCCACCTACCAATGCAGGGGACTTGGGTTCAGTCCTTGGTCTGGGAGGATTTCACATGTCGTGGGGCAAGTGAGCCCATGCACCACATCTACTGGAGCCCACACGTCCTCGAGCCTCTGCTCCACAACAGGAGAGGGAAGCCACTGCAGTGAGAAGCCCACGCTTCGCAACTAGAAAGCAGGCCTGCTCACTGCCACTCTGGAAGGCGCGTGCATAGCAATGAAGACCCAGCGCAGCCAAAACTAAAACTAAAAAAAAAAAAAGGCAGCCTGGTGCAAAACCTTGCCAAAGAGCTTGTGATTTTATTGTGGAAGCTATGGAGAGCCACTGGAAGGTAATCTGAAGCACCCAGGTTCTCCCCAGCCTGCTGGGAAGCTTAGATAAATACCTAATCACAGCAGCCATTGCAAAACTTCCAGAAGCCCATGTCAAGCAAAGCAGGTGAAATTGAAATCCTCCCCTAGCAAAAGCAGTTAGTTTCTCCTTACTTCTCCCCTGCTCAAACACACTTAAGGGAGACTCAGAATTTGTAAAGGGGAGTAAACCTGGGGGGCAGTGTTAAGTTCCCGATTAACCCAGCTCACCCGACTCCAGAGGTGGAACCAGCAGATATCCCACTCTGTCCAGGCAGGGCAGTGCAGTCAGGAGGATGAACATGGAAATCTCTGAGCTGGAATAATGTAGGGCCCAGCAAGGCAGTGTTTCCACTGTGTGCCTTTGATTGCTAAAATGAGATATTAGCTCCACTAAGAATGTCCTCTAAATATAAATCTTCTATGCCTAACACTTAAAGGCTCCTTTTTTGCCTTGACTCTCCAAACACCCTACTTCAGGCATCTGTACACAGTGGCAAAGCTAGACCTAGTCCCACATCACAAAGGGAAAAAGAACTGTACATGAGTATAAGCTAATTTATTTGTTTTTATGTAAACTTTTTATTGGCGCATGATCAGTTAACAGTGTTGTCATAGTTTCAGGTGGACAGCAAAGGGACTCAGTCATCCAAACATGTATCTGGTGGTGATTTAGTCACTAAGTCATGTCTGACTGTTTGTGACCCCGTGGACTGTACCCCTCCAGGCTCCTTAGTCCATGAGATTCTCCAGGCAAGAATACTGGAGTGGATTGCCATTTCCTTCTACAAGGGATCTTCCAGACCCAGGGATTGAACTCGGGTCTCCTCCATTGCAGGCAGATTTGTATCTATTCTCCCCTAAACTCCCCTCCCACCCAGGCTGCCATGTAACATGGCAGAGCTCTCTGAGCTGTACAGTAGGACTTCGTTGCTTATCCATTTTAAATATAGGAGTGTCATGAGCTAATTTAAATGTAGCAGGAGACATGGATGTTAATATTTTTTTCCCTCCTGTGCTTTTGCAAAAACTTTTCAAGAGCCCTTAGGAGATGTCATCTACCCTGGCCGTAACAAGAGCAAGTGGGCTAAGGACTGAATTGGTTAATTCTAATAATGCACCATTAAGGGAAATGATTTCTTTTCCATGGAGCCAAATTGGATTAATTATATGCATGCAGAGTATACTTAACAAATGGCATAATTCAAAGGTGATGGTCTGGGTCACGCACAATTTGGTTCTTTGTTTTTCAGCCGACAAGGCATTTGCCACTTACACTCTGAATTAAATGTGCTGGGTTTGAACATTCTAGTGGTCGTTAATGTTCATTGATGGGCTTTGGTGTGTTTATTTTTCCCACTAGATTATATACATAGTGCTGCAGATTATGACTGGTGGAGTTAAAACACACAGCCAGAAGAGAGAGTTCATGGTTCATTGGACACATTTAGTGCCTGATCAGAAAGCAGAATGCCGTCAATCCAATTTATCCTTTGATTATCAGCCTGCTCTGTGTAATTAAGGGATGAGGCCAGGCTTGCTGTCCTTTCTTCACCCAGTGAGGACTGACCAGAAGCATTAAGTTCTGAAGACAGAGTTGGCTATGTGGTGATATCCTCGATGGCACTTATCGGGCAGGTGACAAAGATGGGCAATGATTCTGTGCCCTCAGCACTGGCAGGGGGCAGCACTATGGGAGGGGGTTTATAAGGCTCTGATGAAGCTTTCATGAAATTAAAAGGTGCTTGCTTCTTGGAAGGAAATCTATGACAAACATAGACAGCATATTAAAACGCAGAGACATCACTTTGCTGACAAAGGTCTGTATAGTCAAAGCTATAGTTTTTCCAGTAGTCTTGTATGGATGTGAGAGTTGAACTGTAAAGAAGGCTGAGTGCTGAAGAATTGATATTTTCAAATTGTGGTGCTAGAGAAGACTCTTGAGAGTCTCTTGGACTGCAAGGAGATCAAACTAGTCTTAGAGGAAATCAACCCTGAATTTTCATTGAAAGGACTGATGCTGAAACTCCAATACTTTGGCCACCTGATAAGAAATGCTGACTCATTGGAAAAGACCCTGACACTGGGAAAGACTGAAGGCAGATGGAGAAGGGGGCAATAAAAGAAGAGATGTTAGATAGCATAACTGACTCAATGGACATGAATTTGAGCAAACTCCAGGAGACAGTGGAGGACTAAGGAGCCTAGTGTGCTGCAGTCCATGGGGTTGCAAAGAGTCAGACATGACTTAGCAACTGAACAACAAACTCCAATACTTTGGCCACCTGATGCAAAGAGCCAACTCTTTGGAAAAGACCATCATACTGGAAAAGATTGAAGGCAGGAGAAGAAGGGTATGAAAGAGGATGAGATGGTTGGATGACATCACCTACTCAATGTACATGAGTTTGGGCAAACTCTGGGAAATAGTGAAGGACAGGGAAGTCTGATGTGCTGTGGTCCATGGAGGTCACAATGAGTCAGACATAACTTAGTGATTGAGCAACAACAACAAAGTTTTCATTAGGTGAGAGATGACAGAGAGGCAGTAGGCTTAAGTTTCTTTCTCTTAAGTTTTCTTTACCTCCAGGCTGAGCTTTCACAAAGTGATAAAGAAAATCTTGGCATTCCCCCACAACATACACCTTCTTTTGCTTCTTCTACAGTGACCCCAGGAGGTATAACTGCATCTCTGATCTTGCCAGAGGTCCTAGTGTGATGTAAGAGAAGACAGTCATGCAGCTGTTTCCACTGCCATGCGATAAGCTGCTGCTGGTGGTGTCCATGGCTGCCACTCTGGAATTGTGCAGTGATTGACAAAAACTTGGCAAAGACAGCATTTGAGGATGTATAGTTTCCTTAATGCCAAAGGCTATTTATCAGAAGGCAGGAAATAATACAAAATGCTCCTGGATGGAGGAACAGATGGCTTCCCAGGTCATCCTAATGTCCCTGGGGACTTAGAGCTGAAGATAAGTCACCTGCCCCAAACAAAGGGTTTGGCCAGACATGAGACGTGTCTTCTGCCAATCTTATAGGGACTTTCAGTCTCTCTTATCTATCCTTTGTCCCCCCAGCAAGGTTTCTGGCTATGTGTCTGCCCACTCATCAGATGCAAAGATTAATATCTTCTGAAAAGCCCTCTAATATATTTACTGTGTGATGTGGGGAAACCATCTCCTAGGTGCATCCCTCAGCAAGTTCAGGCTTTAGCCTGTCTGTCTGTGATCTATTTTAGCTGGAGCTAAATATTTACGAAGATCGTCGGTAGTGTTTCTCTGAGAAAATCTGGGAAGGAGTCATGGAGCAGGCATCATTTGTAAACTTTTTAATTGGAAAATAATTGCTTTATAATACTGTGATAGTTTCTGCTGTATAATGACATGAATCAGCTCTAAGTATACACATATCCTTTCCTTCTTGAGTCTCCTTCGCATCCCACCACCCGCTCCTGCCGCTTTCCTACCCGTCTAGGTCACAGAGCACCACGCTGAGCTCCTTGTGTTATACTGCAGCTTCCCGCTAGCTCTCTGTTCTTCACATGGTAACGTGTATACGTCATTGCTACTGTCTCAGTTCGTCCCACCCGCTCCTTCCCCTGCTATGTCCGCAAGTCTGTTCTCTACATCTGTGTCTCTATTCCTGCCTGTACATAGGTTCATCAGTACTCTTTTTCTACATTTCATATGTATGTGTTAATATACCACATTCGTCTTTCTCTTTCTGACATACTTCACTCTGTATGACAGATTCTAGGTCCTTCTGCCTCACTACAACTGACTCAGTTTTGTTCCTTTTAGTGGCTAACTCATATTCCACTGTATAAATGTACCACAACATTATCTATGTTATCTGTCAATGGACATCTAGGCTGGTTCCATATCCTGGCTATTGTAAATAGTGCTGCAATGAACACTGGGATACATATGTCTTTGAATCATGGTTTTCTCAGGGTATATGGAGGAGGCATCATTTGAGCTGAGTTTTGATGCATGAAGAGGTATTTTCTAGGTAAACTTTGGAAAGAAGGAGCATCTCTACTAATCACATGAGCACTTATGATGCAAAAATATGCTTTTGAGAGAAGCTAGAGTTTGGTGTGGTGGGGAAGGGTTTGTGTCCCAGCTAGGGTGGCCTCAGGTCCATGGCATATAGGGATTGTAGCAGTTTGGGGTGGGAGGAAGGAAGCTGGGATGGGCAAGACCTTTATTGAGAGGAACTAATTCAGCTTGAGAGGTCAGAACATGGGGCTCCCCAAACTCAGTGTGGTTCAGCCTGTCCTGCAGTGAGTGGAGAGTCCGTGTATTTGAGCACACTGATCAATGTGTGTCCCATGTGGACAGGTTTTATTCCAAGTATTAACCTAATATTTGAATGTTAAACTCTTTTTGACAAGAAATCTGTGGAAATTTTAGAAAATACAATAAAATAGAAATGCAAGTAACCTGATCATCTGAAGGTAACTACTGATAATCTTTGGGGGTCTATTGTTTCTATAAATACACACATACATATATATATAGTTTCTGAACAAAAATAGGATCACATAGTATAGGTTATTTTATAGTCTTCTTTTTCCACTAAACCCACCATAAGCCTCTCTCCATGCCAGTACATGATGTTGCTGCTGCTGCTGCAGCTAAGTCGCTTTAGTCGTGTCCGACTCTGTGTGACCCCACAGACAGCAGCCCACCAGGCTCCCCCGTCCCTGGGATGCTCCAGGCAAGAACACTGGAGTGGGTTGCCATTGCCTTCTCCTATACATGATGTTAGGCTTTTTAAAATATACTTTTGTTTGTTTATTTTTGTCTGTGCTGAGTCTTCATTGCTGCGCGGACTTTTCTCTAGCTGCGGTGAGCGGGGGCTACTCTCTAGTTGTGTTGCATGGACTCCTCGTTGCAGTAGCTTCTCTTCTTGTGGAGCACGGGATCTAGGGCATGTGGGCTTCAGTGATTGTGGCTCCCAGGCTCTAGAGCACAGGCTCAATAGTTGTGGCAGATAGGCTTAGTTGCCCTGTGGCACGGGGAATCTTCCTGACCCAGNTGCCATTGCCTTCTCCTATACATGATGTTAGGCTTTTTAAAATATACTTTTGTTTGTTTATTTTTGTCTGTGCTGAGTCTTCATTGCTGCGCGGACTTTTCTCTAGCTGCGGTGAGCGGGGGCTACTCTCTAGTTGTGTTGCATGGACTCCTCGTTGCAGTAGCTTCTCTTCTTGTGGAGCACGGGATCTAGGGCATGTGGGCTTCAGTGATTGTGGCTCCCAGGCTCTAGAGCACAGGCTCAATAGTTGTGGCAGATAGGCTTAGTTGCCCTGTGGCACGGGGAATCTTCCTGACCCAGGGATTGAACCTATGTCTCTTGCATTGGCAGGTGGCTTCTTTAGCACTGAGTTACCAAGGAAGCTCAATATTAGTTTTAATGACTACATGCTAGTCCCTTGACAACAGGCAGAATAATTTATTTATCCAGATGCTGATTATTAAGATACTCAGTTTGCATGACAGGCCACCATATCTGTCTACCAACATTCCATGTGCTTGCATCTCCTTATTCTCTAAGTTCACCTAAAGCAATACCCACAGGGTAGAAACACTGTTTCTGATGCTTTCATATAAACCAGCACTGACTCTGGTCTGAAGCTCTTCTTCTTTGCTGTTTTTTCTGTCTTAACACCCCTTGTTGGTCAGTGGAGGAATAGGGATCAAATTTAGACACCAAATCCCTGAGATGCATGGCTTCTATGGCTTGTAGGGAGCAAGAGTCCTTTGATTCAGATGTGTCCATTCCCCTCCTCCAGCTGTTTCCAAGAACCACAGGACAGAGGCAGTAGACAGCTTGTCACGGTCAATTTGGCATGGTAGCAGCCTAGCTAGAAACAAGCCACCCACATCGTGGAGAAATGAGGTTCAATTAAGCCCCTTAAGCCTCCTGCCCATGCTGCCTGAGTTGGTTTTTTCATTTGTGCCCATGCTCTGCAGACCTTGGCCGAATGGAATAGTATTTCTGTATCAGTGAATTTCTTTAGGCTGCTTGCTAGTGGGCTTGTGTTTGACTGAAATCTTGAGGATTCACTGTGTGTGTGTGTGTNTTGCATTCCCAGAATCTATACATCGATCATGTTCAATATGTTCTTGTTGAATGAACAAGAAAGAAGAAAAATTTTCTGTGGCTCCTACCTTTTTCTATTTATTTATTTATTTATTTATTTATTTATTTATTTATTACTAAATCAAAAAAATTCCCCTCACTAAAAAAGAAAGCAAGGAAGAAAGTCTGAGGGCATATGTATGGGATTTTTGACACCTTTTGGAACTTCACTTACAGAGATTATTGAAGACAGCTGCATGAGTCTAACTCAATGTGTGGACCCACAGTCTCCCGGTAGAGACAGTAGATGATGGAGGTTTACTTAGCAAGATGTATGTAGGACTGACTAACCATGCATCCAGGACTAGC
Source organism: Neotragus pygmaeus (assembly GCA_006410875.1). NCBI lineage: Eukaryota > Metazoa > Chordata > Mammalia > Artiodactyla > Bovidae > Neotragus > Neotragus pygmaeus. Next base: position 409,600 of record SJYV01004439.1, on the reverse strand, counting down.
CATGTGCCTCTTCCTCATTTAGTCCCTGAGTTTCCCCAGATAAAGTTGTGGTCAGAGCTTAACCTTGACTTCTTTCAGGATCAGCAGGTCACAAGCCTTATGTCTCATTACTCATAGCCTCTGAATTTGGCTGAGCAAACATTAACCAAGGCAGCTATTTTTCCAGAGTTTTCATTCCTATCAGAGAGAAAGATCTGAAATATTCTTGTAAACTCTGCATGTACCTGGCTTGGGCTTGGGGTGCAGGGGGAGTTTGTGTGAGCCCTTTCAGTCAAAGCATTCCCTGCTTAGTGGGTCCACTTTATTTGTTCCTTGGTCTGTCCATCTGTGTTCAAGCTATGCCAAACCTAGACAGTGTATTAAAAAGCAGAGACATCACTTTGCTGACAAATTTCTGTATAGTCAAGCTATGGTTTGTTTCTAGTAGTCATGTAAGGATGTGAGAGTTGGACCATAAGGAAGGCTGAATGCCAAAGAATTCATGCTTTTGAATTGTGGTCCTGAAGAAGACTCTTGAGAATCCTTTGAACGTCAAGGAGATCAAACCAGTCAATCCTAAAGGAAATCAACCATGAATATTCATTGGAAGGACTATTTCTGAAACTGAAGTTCCAGTGTTTTGTCCACCTGATGTGAAGAGCCAACTCAATGGAAAAGACCCTGATGCTGGGAAAGACTGAAGGCAGGAGGAGAAGGGGATGACAGAGGATGAGATGGTTAGATAGCATCACCAACTCAATGGATATGAATTTGAGCAAGCTCCTAGAGATAGTGGAGAACAGAGGATCTTGGCATGCTGCAGTCCACAGGGTTGCATAGAGTTAGACATGACTTATCAGTTGAACAACTGTCCATCTATGTATCTGTCTATCCAGCCATCCATTCATTTGTCCAAATATCCATCTTAAACTCTTTGCCTAGAAGCAGAGTTAATAGAATATAAATTGAAACATAGAGCTCTGCCCTGGTAAAAGTAGAGAGTGGGAAACATAGACTCCCTTTCTCTTCCCCCACTAGTGGCTCCTGAAGCTCCATTGAACCCTAGGCTCTGAGGAGCACATCATTGACCTTGGCCATTTGTCTAATCCTTAGCTTTCACTTCCAATTTAATTCCCAAGTGTCTATTTAGGTCCTTCTTAAATTACGGCCTGAACATCCAGGAGCCTGGTGGTCAGTATCTCCAGGATGTCCCACAGCTGCTCAGACTCAGTACTCCATATGCAAACCACCCTCAAGCAAGCAACCTCTGTTCTACTTTTAACTAATGGTACCACTGTCTACCTGTTTGCCCAAGACTGGTTTCTTATAATATTTCTGTGCTTTAAAAGGTATAGGACTTGTGTCTGGCGTGACTTTATCTCATATGGATCTGGGTCTGGAGCCAGCTATACCAGTCTCTAGCTGTGAGATTTGTGCAAATTACTTCACCTATCTCAGACTCATTTTTATCCACCACAGAATCAAAGAGTACCTACCCTGTTGAGTGTTTAAGGATTAAATGGCATAGTATTAATATTTGCAAAGCCTAGAGCATAATGTCTGGCATGAAGGAAGTGCTTGGTGAGCTCTGGCTAACCCTTCTCATCAGTTTCACGTCACCAACTCTGGCCAAATGCATCTCAGCTTCTAAGTTCCTCCTAAGACCCTTCTTCTCCATGCCTTCTATCACTGTCCTAATTCAGGGTTCCAGACTTTCTGGTCTGGACTATTTAACAATACTCCATTCTGAACAGCCAAACTGATTTCTCTAAAATGCATGTTTGACTGCAATACCTTCAACTTCCTGTGTAAAAACCCTTCCATGTTGCCTACTGGAAAAATCTCCACTTCCTCAGCAAGGAACATTGGGTTGTTCATAATTCCCAGGGATACCTCTGCTTCCCTCTCTGATCTTAGTACCCACACTCCATGCCCTCCTCCCTCCATTTTTTCCTTCCTTCCTCCTTCCCTCCCTCCCTCCCTTTTTTCCTTCCTTCTTCTCTCCCTCTTTTCCTTCCTCTCTTCCTTCTGTCCCCCTTTCTTCGGCTCAGTTAAGATTTCCTGAGGTCTTCAATATGCAAGGATCTCTGGTACTGGTGTGTGATGGTGAGGAAAACAGACAGTGCCTCTGCCCTCAGGGAGCTCATGTGATAGACAGATGGGAATCTAGACATTGATCAAGGAATCTTGGAACAAGTGTCCAGACACAGGCTCTGACCATGCTACCTGGAGGGCCTGAAGGGATAGGGATATTTGACCTGGTCGAGGTAGTCACAGATAGATCCTAGAGAAAGTGGTCCTGCATTGACTGAGGAGTTAGCCAGGAATAAGTAAAGGAGAAAGGACTCTGTGTATATTTGTGTGTGTGCATTTATGTGCTTGTGCCTTTGTGTGCATGTGCCCAAGTGTATGTGTGCTACAGTTTGAAGTACTTGCCACTTCTCTAAAGGCCAGCCCACCAACTGAGTTAGAAACTTCAAACTGAACTCAGCCTCTGCCTGTCACCAGAGAGATTCAAGCTGACTTGAGGGCAGGCCTGCCTGTCTGATAGGCGGAGAGGCAGGCCCATCTCGCAGCACCCTCCCTTTAGCTTCATAGCACAGCTGCACCTCCATATCTTGGTAACAAAGCAGGAGACTGAAAGCACTATCCAGAAAATCCATGGCGTGGTGTTACAACAAGCAAGCATTATCTGGTTGAAATTATCTCAAAAGTTGTTGCTTTTCATATTGTTTTGTTATAGTAGAGAAATTAAGCCTAATACTAGTTAAAGTCAAAAAAGACAGATTTTATTCAGTACCATTGCGACAGGGGAGAGTCATTCAAGCTGAGTTCAACCTCAAGTATTGCAAAGGCAATGGGGATTTACAGCCAGGTGCTCAGCAAGGAATCTGGATAGAAAATTACCAAGAGGAGACATCAAAGTGTGGGGGGTAAGGGTTTTACTACACTTACTTAGCAGGGTTCTTGCTAAAACTGACTGTGCAAGCTGAGGACAGGGCCCAAGGATGAGACTTAGTTGAGAAAGGGCTCAGAGAAAATTCAGTTTGTTCAAGGGGGAGTCTTTGTAGTTTTTTTTGTTTTTTTCCTATGCACCCACCTCTGTGCTGCCCTTTAGGGTAAAGTACAAGAGAAAATTTGCTGGGAGATGTTGGTATGATGGTATGCATCATGCACTGCAGTGTATTGATTCTGTTTCTTTTCAACCAAAAGGTAAGAAATCTGAAAATGTCTGCTATCTACCAAGTGCATATTATATGCAGGGGCTCTGCTAAGCCTCACCGCCACTAAGGACAGGCACTAGAATAGCAGAGGCCGACCACAGGCTCTGGACATTGCAGCAATCACTTGAAGGGTTGCTTAGCCCTGAGGTCTCAATTTCATGTACCTATTCTCTCCCCAGCTTCAGGGTAAGCACCTTGAATGCAGAACCCAAATCTCCAGGTGTTCCTGACACTAATGCTGGTACATGGCTTATGCCTTGTTCCTTTTCTCTGCTGGGGTCAACCAGAGAGCTGAGTCAGGGTCTTAAGTTTGAATGCCAGAGGGAGAGTCTGACATAGAAGGCCTTTATAAAGCATGATGTGTGTGATCCTTATCCATGTGTTTATGCATTATGGTTTGTGCAAAGACATCAACTTTTTTGAGTCCCCTCCTTCAGTTGAGCTCATCGGTATTTCAGAACTGGGTCCAAAAATAAAAGTGATTATAGGCATCATGATAATAATCAAAAAGCTTCGACAAATATATGTTACCATGTGTAAAATAGATAGCTAGTAGGAAGCCACCATATAATACAGGGAGTTCAGACTGGTGCTCTGTGATGACATACAAAGGTGGGATGGGGAGGGGTTTGGGAAGAAGGTTCAAGAGGGAGGGCATATATATATACACACACAGCTGATTCACATTGTTGAGCAGCAGAAACTAACACATATAAAGTAATTATACTCCAATTTAAAAAAAAAAAGAAAACTCATCTGTTCATCTCCTATTTCTTGTGGCCTGCTGATGCCTGCTGCCATACCAAGGATGCCCTCCAGTAGATTCCAGTGGAGATCATATCCTAGGATGCTAACAAGCTCTTTGATTAAAAGAAGGAGAGGTGCTGAGGTGTAAAGCATAAGAGAAGCTTCTCAGGGAGGTGACATGCTTGCACTGTGGGCTCTGTGGTGTTAAATGTTCTGGCCCTCATCCAACAGCCTGGGCAGCTGGGATGTGCACAAGAGCAAAGGACTGTTTGCTCAATTTTGACCATCTCTGACAGAGCAGCAGAGAAGGGCTGTAGAGCAAAGATGGAAAGGGGTCTTCAGGGGATGCCTTCTCCTCTCTGAGAAAGTGACATGTGAATAGAGACCTGGATGAAGCAAGGGAATGATTCATGTATGTATCCCAAGGGGAAGCCAGACATCTAGGCAGTGAAATGCTCACATACCCATCTGCAAGTTGGCAGACTCTTATCTTCCTACTGTTTGTGGAATGCCCATGACATTGGCCTAGCAGACAGCATCTAAGGTGACTTGCATGATCCCTGCCTTCTGGTATGCATGCACTGGTGTATTTCCCTCTCCTGAATGTATATAGGACCTGTGGCTTGTTCCAGTCAATAGAATACTGTGAGGATGATGGGGTGCCACTTCTATTATTTTGTTCCAGGACATGGCACAGGGTATAGGATGTCAACCCTGTGATTACATCACATTACATAAGACTTTGTCTTGTGAGAGTCACTCTTGCCCTCCTGTTACCCTGAAAGAAGCGAGCAGACATGTTGTGAGGGAGCCCATGTGGCAAGGAATGCAGTCCTACAACAACAAGGAATTCAATGGTGCCAGTAACCTGAATTAGCTTGGGTGCAGACTCCTCCCAGCTGAGCCTTCAGATGAGAAGGCAGCCCAGCCAACACCATGGTAACAGCTTGGTGAGATCCTGAAGCAGAGAACCTGGCTAAGCCATGCTCCTATACTCCTGACCCACAGGGAGTATAAGATAACATGGGTTGTTGTACCTAAATGTCTACTGACAGAGGAACGGGTAAAAAAAGATGTGGCACATATATACAATGGAATATTACTCAGCCATTAAAAAGAGTTAAATAATGCAATTTGCAGTAACCTGGGTGGACACAGAGATTGTCATACTGAGTGAAGGAAGACAGAGAAGGAGAAATACCATATGACAGATTTCCTTTATATGCAGAATCTAAATAGAAATGATACAAACGAACAAATGAACTTATTTACAAAACAGAAACAGATTCACAGACTTAGAGAAAAAACTTATGGTTGCCAGAGGGTAAGAAGTGGAGAAAAGGAGTTAGGGAGTTTGGGATTGATGTGTAAACACTGCTACAGTAAAAATGGATAAACACCAGTGACTTATTGGATAGCACAGGGAACTCTGCTCAATGTTATGTGACAACATGGATGGGAGGGGAATTTAAGGGAGAATGAATACGTGTATCCATGTAACAGAAGTAGATAACCAGTGCAATTAATATCCCAGGCCCCAAACATTTTCTTCTGCTCTGCAGTGATGGAATGTGTCTGATGGCAATAATTGGGATAGGGAGCAGAAGGCTCCAGTACTGACCACAACTCAGGGCTGCATTATGGCTTTCATCAACCCTGAGCACTTTTGTCACTTTGAGCTTTATCATTTATTTTTTAAATGGAGAATTATGTTTTATGCCTGCCTTTTTATAAAGATAGACTTCCTGTGGTTTAGATGGTAAAGAATTTACCTGCAATTCAGGGGACCAGGGTTCAATCCCTAAGTCCTAAAGATCCCCTGGAGAAGGGAATGGCTATCCACTCCAGTATTCTTGCCTGGAGAATTCCATGGACAAAGGAGTCAGGTGGGCTATTAGTCCATGGGATTGCAGAGTGGGATAAACCTGAGGGACCAGTGCTTTTACAAAGATAAATATAATGCAGGATGAGTCCATTATTATATAACCATTGCTATTTTATTTTTCTTTTGATTAAAAAAATGAGAACATTTTCATGGGTTCTTAAATGTCCGTTGGGTACCCAGTATGTACCTACGATGCCTAATGGATTAATCACCTTTGCTGCAACCTCGTCAGCCACTTCAGAATTTTCAGTAGATTGAATGAGTAAATGAACATAAGATAAGCGCAGGGTAGATAAAGTAGAAAATGGGAAGGAGAGGAAGAAATGGAGAGCATTCTGTCTCAAAAAATATTTACTAAAAAGGTAGCCTTTCCCTTATCCAAGGGATCTTCCCAACCCAGGGATCAAACCAGGGTCTCCTGAATTGCAGGTGGATTCTTTACCAACTGATTTATGAGGGAAGCCCTAAAATATGGAATGTGGTAAGATGAAAGGCAATAAGGGCCAAAGGAAAGAAAAGGGGATAAACCTTTCAGGAAAATAAAAGATTCTGTTCCAGAAATTATTTGTTCAGTTGCTCATTGGTTGGCTCATTTGTTTCACAAACATTTTATTGAGTTATAGGTCATGCATGAGAGATATAAATGTTTATAAGAAGTGGTCTCTGCCTTTGAGGAACTCATGAGCTAGTGTAAGAGATAAATGATTTTAATATCATGTGGTGAGGGCTATCATCAATGCATATTCAATAGGGCTGCCTGGGTGTAAAACCTGGTTCTAGCACACAGTTCCTGAGTCTAGGCACTATTGAAACTTTGGGCCAAATGATCCTTTGTCATAGGCTGTTCTGTGCGTTGCAGGATGTTTAGCAGCATCTGTGGCTTCTACTGTCTCTATACCAATAGTATCCCCCTCCATCCTCCAGTGTGACTACTAAAAATGTTTCAAGACATTGCTAAATGTCCCCAGGGAGAGAAATTTGGTCCTGATTGAACTACTGCTTTAGAGTTGACAGTGTGATCTAAAGTGAACTATTTAATTTGTAATTTAATTTTTAATTCCTAATTTATAAATTAGGGACAAAATTGGACCTATATCATAGGCTTATGTTTGTTGTTTAGTCGCTATGTTGTGTCTGACTCTTTGCGAACCCATGGATTGTAGCCTACAGGGATCCTCTGCCCATGGGATTTCCCAGGCAAGAATACTGGAGTGGGTTGCCATTTCCTTCTCCGGGGGATCCTCCCTACACAGGGATCAAACTCATGTCCCTGCACTGGCAGGCGAGTTCTTTACCTCTGAGCCACCTGGAAGCCCCTCATAGGCTTATCAAAAGGATTAAATGAGATGATGCATGCACAACTCTTAGAATATCAACTGGCACATAGTAAGTACCCAAGAAATGTAAGGGTGATTTGTGTCATTACTGCAGAGAAAGGCTGGAGCACATGGTTTGGACTGGGCCATAGCCTGCACTTTATGATGATCTGGATATATAATCCATGTTTTGAGGGGCTTTGGGGTGTAAGACACATGCGTGTTGACTGGATGAGTGATTGACGATTATGGGAAGCCCTGAATACCTGCAGAAGAAATCTGAGCTCTGAGTCAGGAGGTGGGAGGGATCTTGAAGGTTTCTGAGCTGTGCTTAGTAGGGAGCAGAGATTTCTCAGGGACCTGTACAGGAAGGCCCTTCTGCTGCCATTGTGTCCTCAGAGAGGGCATTTGCTAATGGTTCCTTGAAAATTTGATCCATCCAGGGCCCCCCAGACTGCTTGCTGTGGCTTCCCAGCAGGTGGACCTGGAGTTCTTCTGCAAGGAAGGGAGTGGATCAGAGCCCTGTGGGCCTGGTGCTGCTCTCAGGGATCTCCATTCTCCTAGTCAACAGGATGGGGAGAAAGGAATGTTACTGTTTACAACAGAAAATCAGCCCTCAAGGGTGTATCCTGTACTCAGTTCTACAAAAGAAAATGTTAGCATTTTCCCTGTTTCTGGGGAAAAAATTGCTTCTGAGTCTGTTTTTCTCCCCCCACTCCTAGCCAGAGTCTTAATTATTTCCTTCACTGTTTAATCTTTTAGTTGTGGTTAAGACAGCCTGCTTTCTACTCCATCACCACCCTAATCCTAGTTCTTAGTTTTTACACTTTTCTCAGTGACTCACTCTAAGCAAGTGGGCAGCCTTTAGAAGCTAGGAAGAAAACAAACAAACAAAAACAGATCACCCCTGGAACCCACATAGAGGACCCAGCCCTACTGAAACCTTGATTCCATCCAGAGAGACTCATTTCAGCCTTCTGACCTCAGAATTGTATAAGATAGTAAGTTTGTACCATTTTTAGTCAAAGATTTTGTGACCATTTGTTATAGCAACAACACAGAAACTAATACACCAACCCTTATATCACTGATGAGGAGACAGAGGTTCAGAGAAGTGCTGAGATGGTTTGCTCATGATCACACAGCAGGTGAGGGAGAATCCTGAGACACAAACAGGTCTGACCCCAAAGCCCATGTTTGTCGTGAGACACCTGGCTGGAAGCCGTCTTTCTCAGACACAGTTGGGGATCCAACTAACTATGGACTTGTCTCATGTTACACCATCAATTCTCTCAAATGTAAACAAGCCTGTGAATAAACAGAAAACATTCAGCTTTGATTAACTCTCAAAGCTAGGGCCAGTTACAAAAGGGGACTTGCATGCTCAAGGTTCTTCGTAATTTATGGCTATGAGCTCTTTCATTTGGGAATGTTTAGAATGTGGTCAAGGTCATGGCCACAGTTAGGTTTGCCCTGTAATATACGGTTGTGTCTGTGGTCCTGAATCCAGTTTGCCTCTAAATACAAGGGTACATGCAAATTGCCTAGTACATCATAGGTTCTTAGCAAACGTGCATCCTTTCTCCATCCAGCAAATCTGTGTTTCCTAAGAAATGGGTAAAGAGAGCCAATGAAGGGATAGGATCCATTCTCATTGACAGAAAGACAACTCAAATGATACTTTTTTTTCAATTGGAGGATAATTGCTTTACAATGTTGTGATGATGTGTGTTATAGCAGATCAATGTTGTGCTACAGCAGATTACATCAATGCAAACCAGTTAAAATTGTACATATCTCCTCCCTCTTGAGCCCCCCCACCATCACCACCATTCCACCCTTCTAGGTCATCAAAGCACTCCAGGCTGGGCTTCCTGTGTTATACAGCAGTTTCCGCTAGCTATCTCTTTACACATGCTAGTGTATATATATGTTAGTGCTACTTTTTTGATATATTTAAGATATTTTTGATGTGCACCATTTTTTAAAAAGAGTTTTGTTTTATGTTTAGTTTGTTTCAGCCCTGAGGCATGTGGGATCTCAGCTTCCTGTTGTTGCTGCTCAGTCGCTAAGTTGTGTCCCACTCTTTGTGACCCCATGGACTGCAGCACATCAGGTCCTCTGTTCTTCATTATCTTCCAGAGTTGGCTCAAATTCATGTTCATTGAGTTGGTGATGTTACCTAACCATCTCATCTCTACTCCCTCTTCTTTTGCCTTCAATCTTTCTACAGCATCAGGGTCTTTTCTAAGGAGTCAGCTCTTCACATCAGGTGGTCAATGTATTGGAGCGTCAGCAATAATCCTTCCAATGAATATTCAGGGTGGATTTCCTTTAGAATTGACTGGTTTGATCGCTGTACAGTCCAAGGGACTCTAAAGAGTCTTCTCCAGCACCACAATTTGAAAGCACCAGTTCTTTGGCACTCAGCCTTTTTTATGGTCAGAGTATCACACCCACATGTACACAACTACTGGAAAAACCATAGCTCTGAGTATATGGACCTTTGTTTGCAAAGTGATGTCTCTGATTTTTAATACACTGTCTAGGTTGTCTAAGGTTTGTCATAGCTTTCTTTCCAAGAACCCAGGTCTTTAAATTTCATGGCTGCAGACACCATCCACGGTGATTTTTGAGCCCAAGAAAATAAAGTCTGTCACTGTTTTCACATGCCTCCCTTCTATTTGACGTGAAGTGATAGGACTGAATACCATGATCTTAGTTTTTTGAATGTTGAGTTTTAAGCCAGCTTTTTCACTCTCCTCTTTCACCTTCATCAAGAGATTCTGCTTCCTCTTCACTTTCTGCCATTAGAGTGGTATTATCTGCATATCTGAGGATGTTGATATTTCTCAAGGAAATCTTAATTCCAGCTTGTGATTCATCTATCCTGGCATTTTGCATGATGTACTCTGCATATAAGTTAAATAAGCAGAGTGACAATATACAACCTTGTCATACTCCTCTCCCAATTTTGAACCAGTCAGTTGTCCCATGTAAGGTTCTAAATGCTGCCTCTTGACCCACATGCAGGTTTCTCAGGAGGCTGGTAAGGTGGTCTGGTATTGCCTTCTCTTTTAAGAACTCCATAGTTTGTTGTGGTCCACACAGTAAAAAGTCAAAGGCTTAAGGGTAGTCATTGAAGCAGTAGATGTTTTTCTAGAATTCCCTTGCCTTTTCTATGATCCAGTGAATGTTGACAATTCTGACTTGGCTTCCTTTTCTAAACCCAGAGTGTACATCTGGAAGTTCTCGGCTCACATAGAGCTGAAGCCTCGCTTGAAGGATTTTGAGCATAACCTTACCAGCATGCAAAATGAGCACAATTGTATGGTAGTTTGGACATGATTTGGTACTGCCCTTCTTTGGGATTGGAATGAAAAATGACCTTTTCCAGTCCTGTGGCCACTACTGAGTTTTCAAACTTTGCTGGCATATCAAGTGAAGCCCTTTAACAGCCTTGTCTTTTAGAATTTGAAATAGTTCAGCTGGAATTCCATCACCTCCACTAGCTTTGTTTGTAGTAATGCTTTTTAAGGCCCACTTGACCTCACACTCCAGGATGTCTGGTTCTAGGTAAGTAACCACACCATAGTTGTTATCTGGGTGATTAAGACTTTTTTTTGGTATAAAACTTCTATATATTCTTGCCACTTTTTCTTAATCTCTTCTGCTTTTGTCAGGTCCTTACTGTTTCTGTCCTTTATCACGCCTATCCTTGCATGAAATGTTCCCTTGATATCTTCATTTTTTTTTCCCTTGAAGAGATCTCTAGTATTTCCTATTCTATTGTTTCCTTTACTTCTTTACATTGCTCATTTAAGAGGCCTTCTTATCTCTTCTTGGTATTCTCTGGAGCTCTACATTCAGTTGGGTATATCTTTTCATTTCTCCCTTGCTTTTTGCTTCTCTTCTTTTCTCAGCTATTTGTAAAGCCTGCTCAGACAACCACTTTGCCTTCTTGCATTTATTTTTCTTTGAGAGGTTTTGGTCACTGCCTCCTGTATGATGTTATGAACCTCCATCCATAATTCTTCAGGCACTCTGTCTATCAGATCTAATCCCTTGACTCTATTCATCACCTCCACTGTATAAAGTATTTGATTTAGATCATACTTGGAAGACCCAGTGGTTTTCCCTACTTTCTTCAATTTAAGTTTGAATTTTGCAATAAGGAGATGATGATCTGAGCCACAGTGGGCTCCAGGTCTTGTTTTTGCTGACTCTATAGAGCTTCTTGATCTTTGGCTGCAAAGAATATAATCAATCTTGTGTTGTTGGAAGAGGATGTGATCTCTTTGCTATGACCAGTGTGTTCTCTTGGCAAAACTCTGTTAGCTGTTGCCCTGCATCATTTTGTACTCCATGGTCAAACTTGCTTGTTACTCCAGTATCTCTTGAATTCCTACTTTTGCATTCCAATCCTCTATGATGAAAAGGACATCTTTTTTTGGTGTTAGTTCTAGAAGGTCTTGTAGATCTTCATTTGAAGAAGAGCTGGTCAACTTCATCTTCTTCAGCATCAGTGGTTGGGACATAAACTTGGATTGCTGTGTTGCTGAATGGTTTGCCTTGGAAACAAACCAAAATCATTCTGTCGTTTTTGAGATTGCACCCAAGTATTGCATTTCAGGCTCTTTTGTTGATTATGAGAGCTACTTCATTCCTTTTATGGGATTTTTTGCCCATAGCAGTAGATATAATGGCCACCTGAGTTAAATTCACCCATTCCTATCTATTTCAGTTCATTGATTCCTAAAATTTCAATGTTCACTCTTGCCATCTCCTGCTTGGCCACCTCCAATTAGCCTTGATTCATGGACCTAACATTCCAGGTTCCTGTGCAATATTGTTCTTTACAACATCAGAATTTACTTTTGCCACGAGGTACATCTACAACTGAGTGTCATTTCTGCTTTGGCCCAGCCTCTTAATTCTTTCTGGGAGTATTTGTAACTGTCCTCTTCTTTTCCCTAGTAGCACATTGGGAAACTTCCAACCTAGGGGCTCATCTTCCAGGGTCATATCTTTCTTCCTTTTCATACTCTTCATGGGGTTCACGTGGCAAGAATACTACAGTGGTTTGCCAGTCCCTCCTCAAGTGGAACACATTTTGTCAGTTCCCTGACCAGGGATCAAACCCACACCTCCTGCATTGGAAGGCAAAGTCTTAACAACTGGACTGCCAAGGAAGTCCCTCAAATGATTTGTTAATGATGGGCTAGGCTTTGGTATTTATTCTAGAAATATGCTTCATGAAGGAAGGGATTTTTTTGCATTTTTTTATTTCTCTGCTGTGTACTTAGTACCTGATCCTTGTATATTTTTCTTTAAAAATAAATGTGACTAGGATTTTAGACTAAGAGTCTCATGGACTTGGATTCAAGTTCTAGTTTTGTGACTTGCTTGCTCTTCTCTTCTCTAAATTTTTTCAGTTTTCTCATTGTATTGGGAAAAAATATTACTTTTTTTTAGTACCTTTTGGTATTTGAGACCAGATACATAGCTGTTTCACTTAATATTTTTCTGTAATGATGATTTGCAAGACATTACTATGTGGTAAATATTGTATTGGATAAATGTAAGCATTAGCTCATTGATCCACTCAAAAGCCATGAGGCTCAGGGAAGTGAAATAACTCACTCAAGGTCACATACATAAAGTGGCAGAGCTATCTCACTCCAAAGTCTGGACTTTTGTCTATTGCTTAGAGTGTAAATTATTCATGGGTAAGGAGACTTGCCTTGTGCATGGTCTTTAAGAGCATCCATGCATTTAATAGCACTTGATGGGGTCTCAAAAGGACATACCCCTAAACTTCATGTAAAGCTCACCCACCCATCTATTATTTATTAGTCTGTTGTCACAGGTCTGACTCTCCATATGCAAACTCATTCTCTTAACTTCATTTTATGTTCTGGGCCCTCAGTCTTTCCTGGCTTCCTTCATGCTTTGCAGGTCACATTGCAGTTCTGGTGGCTTGAGCAGCATCAAGGCATTTTGGTGAGAGGTTTTTCATCTGGTCCCTTGTCAGCTGTCCATATATATTGCCTTTGAACCATCATGAACCCAAGTGGAGCTGTATGAGAGCCCATCCTCCTACATGTACCACTTCTGGGCCATAGCCCTCTTCTCTCCCACTCTCTTTCCTCTCCCCATAGGGGCTGGTCCTCTTAGATCTAGTGACCCTCACACAGACCCTGTCTCTTGTTTCTCCTTTCTTCTCTCCAGGGAAACCTTCTTTAACCTGGAAGAAATGCTTCCCCATCTGAGTTTATACTTTCTGCTTTACTTCTAAATCTGCTAAGAGTTTAGGTCTTATCAATAAAAACAAAGCTAGGAAGATGTGGGCTCCTTTTCCATGTTGCTTCCTATGTGCATTCCTTATGGCATTGGTCATGGGAAAGGGAAAATATATGATGAAGGAGAAGGAGAAATTTCTTAGGTTGATATCTCCAGATAACACCCAGACACACAACAACTCTTTGCTAAATACTTACTGTGTCCTGGGCTCCAGGTCCAGTGCTGACATGTGACAATGAATAAGGAAGATGTGATCCTTGATACAATAATCTGGGAGAGGAAACTGAAATCAAAGAAATGTTCATTCATTTATGTTTAATTCTGTAACTATTTAGGGCCTTTAGAAGCAACAGTATGCAAAACAGATAAATTGTGGTATGTGCCCAGAAGAAATGACTAGCATGCTGACATAAGAGCTAGAAGGAGAAGAGGGACCTAGTTTAAACAGAGTGATCAGAAAAGGTCTCTCTTAGAAGATGATATTTAGGCAATATTTATGGGATGAAAAGGAATCAATATACCAAAGGGACTTTCCAGGCAGAGGGACCAGCATATGCAAAGGTCCTGAGGCAGGAAACACTTTGTAATATTCAAAGAACTAAAAAATTGCTAGTGTTGGCAGCAGCATAAAATGAGATGGGAAGTATTGCTATGATGCTGCCTCAAAAAACTTATTTGGGATTAATAAAAGAAGTTGCAGTCTCTTTAATGTTCTGGGAACATTTAGAAGAAGGAAGCAGGTTTTGTGGTTGAATTATAACTATCTCCAAACCTCAATATTCAATGATACTGTGGTCCTTCTATCCCGTGCTCCCCAATGCAAGGAACTTAGGAGGGGTTGATTTCAGGAGCTGGAGAAAACAACACTCTAGAGTTCCTTCAGGGCTAAAACTGTGATCTGTTTCTGGGGAAGCATCTTGCAACACAATTTAAGTCCTTTTATTGAGTCCTGATGATAAGGACCACTTCCCCTTGCTTTTCTCTGCTTAGTTTGGAAGAGCCAGGACTGGTATCTAGCAGTATAACTTCAAGTCATCACCTTTCTTTCTTTCAGACTCAATTTGGTGGAAAAATTTTCACCTCCTTTTTTTAAACTCCCTGACTTCCCATCACTGTCTCAAAAAATGGCCTGGGTTTCCATGGTTCTGTAGTTCTTTTAAGAAGTTAGTGTTTCATGTTCTCTACTTTTAAAAATATTTACTTAAATTATTTGGCTGTACTGGATCTTCATGCAGGATCTTAGTTGTGCCATATGGGATCTAGTTCCTTAACCAGGGGTCAAACCAAGGCCTCCTGCATTGGGAGAATTGAGTCATGACCACTGGACCACCAGGGAAGGCCCTATGTTCTCTCTTTACAAGAGCTACAAAGACTAAAGCTGCTTCTTGAATATTTTCTCATAGTGTTGACTGTGCCATTTTAGAGTCAGATCATCAGAACGTACTTGTTCCAATCAGGATTTAACTGAAGAGTTTGTGGAGGGCAGTGGGTCTCAGTCTCTGCTCTGAATTTCCTTGAGGGTAAACACAAGGTGCCTGGCTTCTCTTCTCTCTGCCCACTGTCCACAGGCAGCCTGGGGAAGTAGGATGGATTCCTGTAACTGTTCAAAGGGGAAACTTTATGTCTGAAGACCTTATTGAAGTCTCCAGTCCTGGCTGGAGGTTCCTCAAACAAAGGCTTCCTTCATTCTCCCTTTATCTGACTCTCCCATGGGAGATGAGCCAGTCCTCTCTTCACTGGACATCACGGAAAACCTCTCTGTCATTGGCTGGAGAGGACCCTTTCTTCTTGGTTTACTTTTCTTTCTCGGCTTTGCTTAAGCAGCAAAGTCTGCCAAAGTGGCTGGTGCCATCTGCAGGGCTTCTCAGTGTTATTTAAAGAACCAAACTCCATTTCCATCACAATCATATTCACTTTCAAATCTGGATACCTCCCCAGTTGGTTTCCTAGTAATCATTACGTACATTTTCTAGAGTGTCACGTAAACTTCTAGGCAAGTGAGTCCCAAACACTCACCCCCAAATGGGCTTTGTTACAGAGGACTTGAAGGAACACAGCCTGGTCTGGTCGTCAGGAAGGCTCTTACCGGTTTAGGGCTTTTGAAAACATGTGCTGTATCTCCAACACTCTTAGGATACCTTCTAAGAGATTCAGAGGACATCCTGATACCATATAAATAGTCACGTAAATTTTACCTGGTGCCATAGGGTCACTTTTGAAAGTGAAAGAAAATGTTGTAAATGATTATACTGGGACACCAGGCGTGAACCAGGACTGTCTTGGGCAAATTGGGACATGTGGTCACCATATGAGTCACCTGAATCCTCGTCAGCCATTCCTAAGTGTGATCTCCTCCTTTTGCAGTTAGTGAATTTCAGAGACAGAAGACATGGGTTCAAGTCCATCCCTACCTCACACCAGTTTATTGCCTCTGGCATGTCAGTGAACCTCGCAAGATCTGTATTAACTTTTCTCCTAGAGAAAAGTTTAAAAGTGTAATGGATCCAGAAGAGGATATGAGATTAACACTGCCGGTTGCCAGGCAATGGGGGAGTATAGACAACGAGCAAGACCAGTGGTTGTGTCCTGTGACATTTTGTGTGCTGTGACATGGCTGTCTTAAGGCTCAGGGAACTGAGAGGAGAGACATCTACACCTACCTGGGGAGAGGGTAGAAAAAGGGTGATGGGGAGGGAGGTGTTAAAGAAGGATTTCTAGATGGATAGTGAAGCATAAGCCCAGCACTGAAGAATGACTAGGAGATTTTTTAGGAAAAAGATCAGAGAAGGAAAAAAAGAGAACAAGACACACAGAAGGGATAGAGTTGACAAAGACCAAGCTGAAAAAGAAGATGGCATGTCTGATGAACTACCAGGAGTTCAGAAGGCCCATGGCATTCAATGTGACATTGAGGAAGGTTCTAGAACATATGAAAAAAATCTATCTGGAAAAGAGGCAAGCAGACATATATCCTGAAGGCTCTTGAATGCCTTGCAAGGAAGGCCTGGATTTCATCCAGAGGTGAAGGGGCACTCTGATATCTGTCCATATGCAGCTCCCTCAACAGAAAATAGAAACCATGGTGGCAAAGATGTGACCTCTTGTTTTCCATGTGTTCTCAGGAGTCTTGTGCCTGGTATGCAGCAGGTGCTTAGCAAGTATATGTCAAGAGAATGGGTAGATTGCAGGGGATTAAGCAAGGGGCTGAACATGATTTTCCCTTAAGAAATATCACATAGATGCAGAGGGGGGAGTGGATGTGAGGAGTGGGGACCCAGGAAATGAGAAATCAGGCAGCTGTTGCAGCCACCAAGAGCCAGCTTGGCAAGAGCTGAGGGAATGGTCACCTTTTACTATTTACCATGTTACTTTGGGGGAGAAGCATGTCTTACTCTGAAATTCATGCATAAAGATTTGAGTGGTAATGGAGCTCCTCTGCAAAAGTTCCTTTCCTCCTCAAGAGCATTGTGAACACAGTGTTCAGCATGCTGTTTGCAAATCCAGAGCATCTTGTTGCTGAAAAGGAGGCATGAGAAAATCTGGTTAGTCTCACGGGATGCTATTTTTGGAAATCCCAACACAAAGCACACTGAAGATGGGTGAAATGGTGTCCCAAACTGTAGCACGATAGAAAGGACAAGAGTCTGCACAAGGATCAGTCCTGCATTAGGAATATTAACCACAAAAGAATAACAACATAAGGCTAAGTATGAGGAAACATCCCTGAGGCACGAAAGCCAGAGCGATTCAGGTCAAAACAGTACATTTTCAAGGATGACACAAGGGACAGGACAGAGCCAAGGACAAAGTTGTATCTGGTGTTCCCAGAGGGTCTGTCCTTCAGTGATTTTATACTTTGGTCAAAAGCTCAGTAAGAAGCATAGCCTGCCCTGTTTGAGGTGCTAGACTGCGTACAAATGAGTTCTTAGTTCCCCATTCCCCACTGAGATTAAACTTAGTACTTTCTAAACGGCTTTGTTCGGGTCTTGCGTTATAGATGGTTGTAAAACCTTGTTTATTTATTCAGGCAAATTGGCAGCAAGGCCAATCGGAATGGCTGCAACAGCCCGAATTGGCTAATTGTTTAAATGGCACACGTGAAACATTTGTTCATTAATATTTCAGGTACTTATTGAGCACCGACTTTGAGAAAGCCCAAAGCTGGACTCTGGGAATCAAGAGTAAACAAAATATTAATAAATGCAGCCTCTCTGCTCAGGAAGCTGAGAGTCTAGCATAAAAGGTAAACAGTGATCACATAATCATCCAAATCAATCTATAATTAAATGGTGATCACAGCCACAAGGGAACAGTTCAGAGAGCTAGGATATCAACTAGCATGAACAGTGACTAGAGTTTGTGAGTGGGGACAATGTTCAGAGCAGGCAACTCCAATGCTATGACATTTGAGCCAACACACACCGTGAATCCAGTTAATAGGTAAGCTGAGGAAGAACATTTCAAGAGCCAGCCAAGCTTGTTTCCATCAATAGAGTGAGATGTGATTGGAGGCAACAGCTTTTAAGCAAAGGAATCACAAAATGCTTAAAAACATGTTACCCCATGCACCAGCCCCAAGCATCCTGCATCCTGCATCGAACATAGACTGGCGCCTCGTTTCTTACATGATAGTATACATGCTTCAGAGAGACGTTGTTGGGTGGGAGGTGGGAGGGGGATTCAGGATTGGGAGCTCGTGTACACCTGTGGTGGATTCATGTCGATGTATGGCAAAGCCAATAGAGTATTGTAAAGTAAAATAAAGTAAAAAAAAAAAATGTTACCTTTAGTATATTCAGTATGCACGTCTTAACATTGTGTTGTTATTATTTTTCTTTGCTCACGCTGTATTATCAATTCCCAATTGTTGACAGTGAGTTAATGATTTTTCAGTTATTGTTGTTGTTCAGTTGCTAAGTCACATCCCACTCTTTACGACCCCATGCTCTGCAGCATGCCAAGTTTCTCTGTTCTTCACCATCTCCCCATTTGCTCAAACTCATGTCCATTGAGTGGGATTCTCATACTCTGTCACAGTACTCTGTGACCCCTTTCTCCTCGTGCCCTCAGTCTTTCCCAGCATCGGGTCTTTAGTTATTAATTCAGCTATTTTGTATTGAACTTCTGATTGCCTACCATTTATCAGCCATTGGGCCAGCTACTTAGGACCTTCAGAGATAAATAAAATATTCTCAGTGCTCTATATTAGCTAACATCCTAATAAGAGAGCTCTAACATAGAAGTGTTCTCCAGCATTTCAATCAGTTGAACATCTGTGAATGCTATTTTCCATAACTAGGAAGTAACAATACAGGTTAATTATTAAATTATTATTAAAAAACAAATGCTGTGTAATACCTCCCTAACTGACTTTGCTACCTGTGGAAGATTTTCAGTCTAAGGCATGCTCTTCATTTGTTCAAAATGGAGATTAAATGTATACACACACACACACACACACACACACACACACACAATGAGACCAGTGCCTTCCAAAATGAGACTATCTCCTTGTTACAATCAGGTCCGGAGGGTGATTCTTCTTATAGAAAAGCCCAGATCCTTAAGAGTAGAAAATTCACCTGGTACATTCCTAATATCATACTATCTACCCAGAAGTGTTTAAAAGTAAATTACTGGGAATTTCCTGGTGGTCCAGTGGTTAAAACTTTGGCTTCCAATGCAAGGGGTAAGGGAAGTTAAGATCCCGTATGCCTCTCAGCCACGAAACCAAAACATAAAACAAAAACCGTATTGTAACAAATTCAATAAAAACTTTAGAAACGGTCCATGTCGACAAAAAAATCTTAAGAAAAAGTAAATTACAGTGGGACTTCTACAGAGTGACAAAGTAGCACGGTGTTTGTAGGAAGGAGGGTTTGTATAAGGAATATGATAAATAAGGATGGGGAGCCACATTAAAACACACTCAGAATTTGGTTGTGTTGAGGGAATGGACTGTGGCAGTGTCCGGGTGGGGAAACTGGGAAAGCAATCCATCCATTGGTAGTTTTTAGCCGGTGAGTGACATAGTCTAAAGGAAAGGTAATATTCCTTCAAATTCTATGCTCCTGTGTTAGAGTAAATGAAGTTCAGCTCTGTCCTCCACACCATGAAGGTTGCATGATTAACATGCCTATTAGGGCTTTTTGGATGCAAGCAATAGAAACTAACTTAATAGAATGGAATTTATTGTACATTATATAAGCTGTAGCTCACAGAGTAGAAGGCAGAGCTGAAGAATGAGCCTTGGGAAGAGCAGAAACCATGGAAGCTGTGAGGATCCAGGACGCAGGAACCAGTGAACACACAGGTGGTCTTTCCAGGGTGTCACCATCAGGATGGAGCATCCCCAGCTGTCTTCTGCTTTGGTATTCAGGTGGCCAGGAGCAAGCTCTAAGTGGTCCACCTCCAGCTCAGTGGAAGTCAGGTTATCTTGACAGATAGTGACATCAGGGCTTCTTGCCATATTTGAGATAGCATATCTTCAATGGAAGATCAAAGTTCTATTATCAAAGAGCCAACATCAACTGGTAACCACCTTAATGGCCAGCAAACTTTGGCAGTCTTTCCAGATGGTGCAGTGGTAAAGAATCCATCTGACAATGCAGGAGACACATGAGATGTGAGTTCGATTCCTGGGTGGGGAAGATCCCCTGGAGGAGGAAATGGCAACTCCAGTATTCTTGCCTGGAAAATTCCACACACAGAGGGTCCTGGTGGTTTATAGTCCATGGAATCGCAAAGAGTCAGACAAGATAGCACAGCACAGCAAACTTTGGCTAGGCCAACATCTAATTCGGTTCACTCTGCTACAACTCATCCTTAGATCTGTCCAAGAGGGACCATCAACATAAAGACCATGTATTCTATTTGTTTGGGTTTTATAAGGAAGCATTTTGAATGTCTGGTACCCATTTGAGCAAGTAGGCATTATGCATGAGAGGTGGGAAAACTGATGGGGCTTCCGTTCAGTGTGGAATGGAGAACACAGGTGTGTGGGGTCGGTGGAGCAGACAGAGGCTAAGCCTGGGAAATCGGGGAAATGCCAGTGCTGTACGGTTGCCTGCCTTGAACCACCCAGACTGCATTCCCCAGGTGGCTGGTCTTGTCTCTCCCCTTCTCCTGGGATGGTGTAATTTGGAAAGTCGCACAGGCCTGGGCATCCTCAGGCAGCAGGAGGGAACTGCACACTGCCTGCCCTGGGGAGCGTGTTCAGCTCTGTCCCTATCCCAGGTGTGGGCAGGTCTGTTCACCCCCAGGAATCCTGGGCCCTGGCTCAGCTTCCATCCTGCCCTGGGCTCAGAGCATCACTCAGGCTTGCCAGTGGCCACTGAGGGTACAGCATGTCTCCTTTAACCTCCAGTTCAAGGAGAATGGGTGTTGGGGGACATGCTGGGGACCCTGGATAGATGTCAATTGCTACTTTTAAATATTCAGACATGGCGTGTGTGGGGCTCCACTTGTACTCTTGTCCTGGGTTCTGCAAATGTTATGGTGGGACTTGCTGTGACAACAAGTGTGATTTCATGCAATGTGATGATATTGCAAAGTTCTCATTGGGTCATCATTCAGCATCACCCTCTATTTTTGATAGCACAGTAAGGCCCCCAAAGACACATGAGTGGCAAAGGGACAGAGAATTTTTGGAGGAAATGTGCTGGGGTGACTGTGTTGGCATCGTTTTGGCAGGTCTTAAAACCTTAGAACAGAAAGCATAAGGCTTTTATGTTCTCTCTCTCGCTCTCTTTCTCACACATACACACACACACACATACGAGACTGGGAAGAGCAAACAGTGTTTTAGGGTAAAAGAGGCTAATGCATTTCGAAATTAGGCACTGCCAAAAAGATTGCTTGCCTTTGAAAGCTAAAAGGATGATTTGAATCTTTTGTTTTTCTTCTCTTAGCTTTCTAAGCACACATAAGCTACTGTTATTCTTAAAATCCTGGGCCAAATCAGAAATGCATTAAAAAAGAAAACCCCCAAAGGAAAACTGCTTCAAATAGCACATAAAAGCCAATGTCTGATCTTCCAATTACTCCGGCAGGTTCCAGCCAGTACCTAATCCACATTGCTTTGGACTTGTCTGAGGATCGATGCGTACGAGCTGGCTTGGCATCCTCCTCGCTACTCTGCTGCCAGCATGCTTGTGACTTCTCTCAAAGTAGGAAAGAAATGGGCATCAAATCCTCTCATTCCTGCTTCCAAAAGGTTGGCGGTCTTTTGCCCAAAGAGTATGAGATTTGCTTTGTGTTTCTAGGCAGGAGAACAAGCTGCTAATTTATGGTTAAGACATGGTCTTGGTCTTTCACTATCAGAAAACTCTTCATTGCCTAAGTTCTCTGAGCTGAGCTTCATTTGCCTTTAGCCATGGTCCTCCACATGCTTCCAATGCTGGAAGATGGTAGGACTTTCAGGCTGTTTGGGTGAATATGGGGAACTGGTAGGTGAGAGTCTCTTATCCCTTCCCCTACAACCACCATATTAGCCAGTATGTTAAGGAAAGTAGATTTCAGGTTAACTTCTGCTAAGGGTACAAAAATGTATAAGGAACCTGGCATAGAAATAGTTGAGAACCTGAGTCTGTAAGCTTAGCCAAGTCCTTGATTCCTGTGCTTATGTGCTTCAGCAAGGACCTTGGATTAGTTTCCTCCTGAGCAGAAGAAACAATTTTGGGACTTTCCTGGTGGTCTAGTAGTTAGGACTTTCCTTTCCAATGCTAGGGGTTATGGTCTAGTCCTTGGTTGGAAAGTTGAGATCCCGCATGGCTTGTAGCCAGAAAACCAAAACATAAAACAGAGGCAATATTGTAACATGAAATTCAGTAGATTTTTAAAACAGTCCACATCAAAAAAAAATTTTTTTAAGGAAACAATAATTTTGACTCAGCTTCAATGTCACTTTCTCTGAAACACCTTCCTTCACTATCCATTTCAGATAGCTCCCTACATCCTCCCTGGTTACTGGGTGACTACCACATGACCCAGTTTATTTCCTCAGTATCAGAAACCACCATCCAATAACATTTATTTGTTCATTCTTCCCTCCACATTTTCCCTTCCCCCAAGTAAGACCCATGAGCACCAGGGCTTGCTGTCTCATTTACTGTTGTAAACAGAGCCTGCACTGTGCCCGGCTATGACAGCACTGAGTACATGTTTGTTGAATGAGTGAAAGAACTCTTTCATATTTTTTCTTTTTGCTGATTTTACTGTCTGAGCCCCAAAGAACTGATGCTTTAGAATTGTGGTGCTGAATTCTTGAGATTCCCTTGGACAGCAAGATCAAACCTGTCAATCCTAAAGGAAATCAGCTCTGAATATTCACTAGAAGGACGCATGCTGAAGCTTAAGCTGCAATACTTTGGCTACCTGATGTGAAGAGCTGACTCATTGGAAAAGATCCTCATGCTCAGAAAGACTGAGGGCAGGAGGAGAAGGGGGTGACAAGGGATGAGTTGATTGGACAGTACTACCAACTAATGGACCTGAGTTTGAGAAAACTCCTGGAGATGATGAAGGACAGGGAAGCCTTATGTGCTGCAGTCCATGGGATCTCAAAGAGTCAGACACAGCTTAACAACTGAACAACAACAGTTGTCTGGGTACAACGTAGATAGAGTATGACACTCTTCCTTGTCTTTTTGGGATAACATGTAAGAGCTATTTCAGCTTCTGGGGAGATTAAAACTTGAAAGTTATTTCATGATATTTCCTATAGTTTTGGAGGAATAGAACTGTAGATTTCCAACCAGTTCTTCCTCAAACAATGAAGTCCATAAAACCCCAACTGTCTGACTGTATTTGTGTCCCCTGGAAGACCATGAGCTCCTCCAAGGTAGAGACTGAGGTTTGTTTATCTTGTATTTCTAGTGCCTGACCTAGTCCTGTGCTTAGTGGAGGCTCTGTAAACATTAATTAACATTGGCTTCTTCGGCCCCAGTGCCACCGGGCTCCACCCTGGCTTCTGGGCTTGTCTCATTTTGTTTCCTGGACTCTTCTGGTCAGCAGGAGTCCAGCTCAAGCTTGGTGAGGCATCTTAAGGGGGACGGATGAATCGGTTTCAAACGGTGAAAGGTCTGGAGTAACGACAGTGGCATAAAGGTTCTACCAATGTCATTAGGATTGGCTTTGCTTCATTTCAGTCCCTCTGTGTCAGACAGATCCTCCCCATGTGAGAGCCCACTTCTGCCCAACCAGCACTTCTGGGAGACAGAGGCATTTTTGCTCCATAGTGTTGCAGGAAGAATATCTGAGGTTGGTCTAACTTATCACACTCTTGTTCCTGACCAGTTAGGGCTCTCCACCAACCAGGAATGTTCCATCTGGGTGAGCTTGGATTACATGCTGACTCTTGGAGTTGAGGGAGGGGTAAAACACACCTTACCCACTGGCAAGAGAGCAAGGAAGGGATGGGACACAGTAGATCTTCTACACACGAACCTTCACATTGTGAACTTTCAGGGATGCGAGCATACATCTGGTTTCAGCAAGGAACCAGAACCTGTGCCGTCAGTGTCAGGCAAGAGTGAAACCGCAGCTTGCCCTCTGTTTCCTGTTGCTGATGGTCCTTCATTTCTACCGTCTCCCACCTCCTCTCCTTCCTCCAGTCAGTAGCTCTTTTTGCTGTTCACTCAGTGCTAATCGCTGTATGCTGTTGTACTGTACAACTGTACTTTTCAAGGTACTGTACTGTAAAATTAAAAATGTTTTCTTTATTTTTTGTTTGTTTTCTATTAATATATAGTATCTGGGTGAAAATATTACAAACCTATTACAGTTCAGTACTAGATAGCCGATTGTGTTAGTTGGGCACCTAGGCTAACTTTGCTGGACTTATGAACATGCTCTAGGAATGGTACTTGTTCACATGTAGGGGACTTACTGTATTCCAAAAGGAAAATTGAGGTGCTATTTCCAAACATGTGGATGTAGGAGACCAAAAGGCAAAATGGTTGCAAAAAGGCAACCATTTGATAAAAGGCAAGATGGTTGTCTGAGAAGGCCTTATAAACAGCTGAGAAAAGAAGAGAAGTGAAAGACAAAGGAGAAAAGGAAAGATATACCCTTCTGAATGCAGAGTTCCAAAGAATATCGAGGAGAGATAAAGCCTACTTAAGTGAACAGTGCAAACAAATAGAGGAAAAATAATAGAATAGGAAAGACTGGCGATTTCTTTAAGAAAATTAGAGTTACTAAGGGAACATTTCTTGCAAAGATAGGCACAATGAAGAACAGAAACGGTATAGACCTAATGGAAGTAGAAGATATTAAGAAGAAGTGGCAAGAACACATAGAAGAACTATACAAAAAAGACCTTCATGACCCAGATAACCATGATGGTATGATCGCTCACCTAGAGCCAGACATCCTGGAGTGTAAAGTCAAGTGGGCCTTAGGAAGCATTATTAAGAACAAAGCTAGTGGAGGCGATGGAATTCCAGTTAAGCTATTTCAAATCCTACAAGACGATGCTGTGAAAGTACTGCACTCAGTATGCCAGCAAATTTGGAAAACTCAGCAGTGACCACAGGACTGGAAAAGGTCATTTTTCATTCCAATCCCAAAGAAGAGCAATGCCAAAGAATTTCCAAACTACCACACGATTGCACTCATCTCACACACTAGCAAAGTCATGCTCAAAGTTCTCCAAGCTAGGCTTCAACAGTTTATAAACAGAGAACTTCCAGATATACAAGCTGGTTTTAGAAAAGGCAGAGGAGCCAGAGATAAAGTTGCCAACATCCATTGGATCATAGAAAAAACAAGGGGATCCAGAAAAACATCTACTTCTGCTTCATTGACTATGCTAAAACATTTGACTGTGTGGATCACAACAAACTGTGGAAAATTATTAGAGATGGGACTACCAGACCACCTTACCTGCCTCCTGAGAAACCTGCATGCAGATCTAGAGGCAACTGGATATGGAACAATGAAATTGTTCCAATTCGAGAAACGAGTACATCAAGACTAAATATTGTCACCTGCTTATTTAACTTATATGCAGAGTACATCATGAGAAGTGCTGGGCTGGATGAGACACAAGCTGGAATCAAGATTTCTGGGAGAAATATTAATAACCTTAGATATACAGGTGACACCACCCTTATGGCAGAGGAACTAAAGAGCCTCTTGATGAAGGTGAAAGAGGACAGTGGAAAAGCTGGCTTAAAACTCACACTCAAAAAATGAAAATCATGGCCTCTAATCCCATCACGTCATGGCAAATAGATGGGAAAACAATGGAAACAGTGACAGACTTTATTTTCTTGTGTTCCAAAATCACCATGGATGGTGACTGCAGCCTTGAAATTAGAAAGATGCTTGCTCCTTGGAAGAAAAACAATGGAAAACATTGACAGCATATTAAAAAGCAGAGACGTCACTTTACCAACAAAGGACCGTATAGTCAAAGCTCTGGTTTTTCCAGTAGCCATATATGGACTACTATGACTTCTCTGGAGGGTCAGACAGTAAAAGTGTCTGCTTACAGTGAAGGAGACCCAGGGTTTGATCCTTGGGTTGGGAAGATCCCTTGGAGAAGGAAATGGCAATGCACTCTAGTACCCTTGCCTGGAAAATCCCGTGGATGGAGGAGCCTGGTAGGCTACAGTCCATGGGGTCACAAAGAGGTGGACACAAGTCACCAACTTGACTTTCTCTTTCATGTATGGATGTGAGAGTCATGTATGGATGTGAGAGTTGGACTGTAAAGAAAACTGAGTCCCAAAGAATTGGTTCTTTTGAATTGTGGTTCTGTATAAGACTCTTGTCCTGGAGAAGGAAATGGCAACCCACTTCAGTATTCTTGCCTGAAGAATCCCCATGGATAGAGGAACCCGGCAGGCTACAGTCCATGGGGTCTCAAGAGTTGGACACGACTTAGTGACAAAACCACCACTACCACCCTAAGAATCTTGAGAGTCCCTCGGACATCAAGATCAAACCAGTCAATCCTAAGGGAAATCAACCCTGAATATTCTTTGGAAGTACTGATGCTGAAGCTCCAATAATTTGGCCACCTGATGTGAAGAGCTGACTCACTGGAAAAAACCCTGATGCTGTGGACAAGATTGAAGGTAGGAAGAGAAGAGGATGATGGAGGATGAGATGGTTGGATGGCATCACTGATTTGATGGTCATGAGTTTGAGCAAACACATGAGTTTGAGAGTGAAGTATTGGGAAGCCTGGTGTGCTGCAGTCCATGGGGTTGCAAAGAGTTGGACGTGACTGAGCAACTGAACAGCAAAAATAAAGAGTCTAAGAAAACCTCAAGTGTCTTCTTGCCTACTAACCTCCTTCATCCTGAACTCTCTTAGAGACAAAGATATCCCTATCTTGTGTAGTAAATTCATCTACGTAATAAACTTTTGGAGGAAGTAGCCCCTTTGTGTACAAGTGAGTTTCAGTTTTATCATTGCTTCCTAGAGAGTGTTCTTGTGCTTCTAATCTGTGATTCCTAAGCACCAGTTAGGAAATGTACCAGGGAAGTTGTCTCAGAATCAGATGGGGAACTTTTAAAAATACAGATTCTCAGAGAGATGAATGTATTTGCAAAACAGAAGCAAAGTCACAGACATAGAGAACAAATTTAGGGATGCTAAGGTGGGAAGTGAGGGTGGGATGAATTAGATTGGGTGGACAAATATACACTGCTATGTATAAAATAGATAACTAATGAGAACCTACTGTATAGCACAGGGAACTCTGCTTGGTGCTCTGTAGTGACCTAAATGGGAAGAAAAAATTTTTTAAAAGGTGGATATATATATATATATATACACATATATACATATATATACGTGGATATATATATATATATATATACATATATACATATATATACGTGGATATATATACATATATACATATGACTGATTCACTTTGTTACACAGTGGAAACTAACCCAGAATTGTACAGCTGCTATTCTCCAATACGAAGTAATATGATAACCCTATATGTGAGACAGCAAAAGACACATAGATGCACAGAACAGACTTTTGGACTCTGTGGGAGAGGGAGAGGGTGGGATGATTTGGAAAATGACATTGAAACATGTATACTATCATGTAAGAAACGAATCACCAGTCGAGGTTCGATACAGGGTATTGGATGCTTGGTGCTGGTGCACTGGGATGACCCAGAGAGATGATATGGGGAGGGAGGTGGGAGGGGAGTTCAGGATTGGGAACTCATGTACACCCGTGGCGGATTCATGTCAATGTATGGCAAAACCAATACAGTATTGTAAAGTAAAATAAAGTAAAAATAAAAAGCAAGTGAAAAAAGAAACTAACACTGTAAAGTAACTATATGCCAATAAAATTAATAAAAGCAAAAACAGATTTTCAGACTACACCTCAAAAGAATTTATGCAGCTCTTTAGTGGAGTCAGGGATGTGCATTTGTAAAAATCTCATCAGAGTATCTGAACATGCAACCAGATTAGAAAACCGTTGGCTTGACCTGTTGGTGAATTTCTGTGGCTGAGGTGGGTGGAACACTGCTATCATGGTTCGCTGGTGGGAGAGAGCCTTGGGGGTTTCTCGAACTTCTACTGCCCTCCCAATCTTGTTATAATTGCAGCTTTCTTCACCATAGAGAACAACTCTGACCTTTTATCAAGGTCTGGTGTCTGACAAGAAGTGGAAAAGAGAGGAGTTGCTGAGTTCTTAACCAAGGTCTTCTGCTAATTGTCCACTAATGGATTTCATTATTGACCCAGGAGCTGATTTGGGTCAATAGGAAAGAATGACACAGGCGAGGTAGATCCATAACCACATGTATCATGCATGTTCCTCAGTTAAGTGTGGGGGCAGACAGCGTGTGTCCCAGGCATGTCAAGTGGAATGATTACACGATTTTCCATGATGAAAACTGCTCATTCTGTAATGACGCCTCCTGAAACAACTGCGATTATTTCCTAGAAGAGAGTGGTGAGAGGTCTTCGGGGCTGGCTTTCATGCACAGTACCCTGGGACTCGGAAAGCTTTTACTCAAGCGTTACAAGTAAGACCTGTTGACTTCCAAACTGGTGTAATTACAAATATCAACTCATCTGTGCTGTCCAAATGAAGCCAAATGATAGAGATCTGGTATCTGGGGCTGTGTCTGTGGTACTTGGAAGATTTAGCAGACTTTCGGAGTGGCTGCAGACCTAATTGCAACCAGGGGAAATGTTGAAAGCCTCATCTTTTCAGCCTAGCATACCTCATCTTTTTTAATCTCTCACTTTTATTTCTGAAAAATGCTCCTTGGGTTTTCTGAAGAGCAGGAGCTATTTAGGAAGAAGGAAAGAGAACTTTTTCTGGGTTTACTACGACTGCTTGTTTATTCCTTATCAGCTGTGGACAAGGCCATACTAAAGAGAAAGCCATGTGCTCAGCTGTGTCGACTCTGTGACCCTATGGACTGTAGCCCACCAGGCTCCTCTGTCCATGGGATTTTTCAGGCAAGAATACTGGAGTGGGTTGCCATTTTCTCCTCTGGGGCTCTTCCCAACCCAGTGATCAAACCCACATCTCCTGCATTGCAGGAGGATTCTTTACCACTGAGCCACCAGGGAAGCCCATTAAGAGAAAGCTGGGGAATGCCATAAATGTTTTCATCTCCTGTTGCTCTTTGTGTGGGGGATACAGGAAGGACAGAGGAAGGAAAGAGGTAGAAAATGCCAGGGAAGAGGTTTGGTTGTTTTTTCTTTGCTTATTCTGAAACTTGAACAAAGCTGTACCTCTTGGCAGAAACAATCTTATATTTGTAAGGAATTTCAGAGATCCTCCAATTCATACAGATAGGAAAAGCATTTGAGTATACCCTAACTGGAAAGATATTGGAAATTCAATAGTGGTAAAGTATCACTGTTTCATTGGAAGGGATAATTTGATGGCAGAGAAGTGGTTAGGAAGGCAAGATGTTAGAATTTAACGATGAGGGTTAAAGTGACACCTCCTTCCCCTTCCCATTGTAAAAAGTCATTTCTACAACTCTTTTGCCATTGTTCTTAATATCAGAAGTAATGTTTGATATTGTTGTTGTTCAGTA
This sequence comes from Neotragus pygmaeus, assembly GCA_006410875.1. Lineage (NCBI taxonomy): Eukaryota > Metazoa > Chordata > Mammalia > Artiodactyla > Bovidae > Neotragus > Neotragus pygmaeus. The sequence goes on along the minus strand of SJYV01004439.1, from coordinate 380,098 downwards.
GCTAATTCTTGTCTGACTCCTTGCAACTCCATAAACTACAGCATGCCAGGCTCCTCTGTACTCCACTGTCTCCTGGCATTTGCTCAGATACATGTCCATTGAGTCAGTGATACTATCTAACTATCTCACCCTCTGCTGTCGCCTTCTCCTTTTGTCTTCAATCTTTCCCAGCATCAGGGTCTTTTCTAATGCAGGCATCATAAAATATTGGGTTGGCCAAAATATCTGTACAGTTTTCCATGACAAATTATGAAAAACACCCAAATGAAGTTTTTGGCAACTCTAATATATGCTTGCTCAAAAGGTCAGAGTTTTGCACATGTCTTGCTCATTTCTGAGGTAATGGGCAATGCAGATTATTTTAAGGCATTTGGTTTATAGAACCAATGTGTTACTGCACCATGTTAGGTTCACCTAAACCATAATTATCTTATTTGAGTGTTCTAACGCCTCAGAGTATCACCATTTCATTGTACAGAAGGGGGACAGAGAGATTAAGCAATCTGCCCAGGATCTCACGGCCACTCAGAGGCTGAGTCAGGGTTCAAATCAGAGTCCCCCTGGAAATTTCTATTTTCCTATGGTGATTCTCACAGATATAAACCCCACCTGGAAGGACCCCAGTCTTTCTTTTTCTTGCAGGGCCAGATTGAAGTCCAAGTGTACAATCATATAATATAAGAAGAAGTCAGGCACAGGCAGTCACAGAAAAGAGACTCAGGACACAGACTTTAACTGCAGAAGTCACTCTTTCCTGCATTTAGAGGATCTCAGATGGAGCTAAACTGGGATTCATGGTCTGTTTTTAGAACAAGAAGGTCAGGACTTCGCTGATACCTATTCTCCAGTCTCAGTGCATTGGAGTTTGCCAGGTTGTTTGGCTGAAGGAGCAGGGAGAAGGTGTGGGGTTGGCACACTGGTAGGCTTCTGGACTTTGCCAGACCCCGTGGATTCCAAGAGGGAAAGGGGTACTGCCATCAGGAGCTAACACAACTGTTTTTGTGAAAGATTTTATAAGATTCTGCAAACGTGCTTTGGAGTCCATTGCCTTATCAAATTTGCTCTTGCTAGCCAAAAGTCACAGCTCCTAAAGGCCATTTTCCCATGGCTAGAAGCCAATGGCAGAAGCCTTACCTAATCAGGATTGATCCTGAATGTATAAGACAGTAAGTCCCCTTGTTGGTATTTAGTCACTAAGTCATGTCTGACTCTCTGTGACTCCAGGGACTACAGCATGGGAGGCTTCCCTGTCCTTTACCATCTCCTGGAATTTGCTCAGATTCTTGTCCAGTGAATTGGTGATGCTATCTAACCATCGCATCCTCTGCTGCCCCTTTCTCCTTTTGCCTTCAATCTTTCCCAACGTTCAGATCTTTTCCAATAAGTTGGCTCTTGGCATCAGGTGACCAATTATTGGAGCTTCAACTTTCCTTGAGGATTGACTAGTTTGATCTCCTTGTAGTCCAAGGGACTCTCAAGAGTATTCTCCAGCACCACAGTTCCATGGCATCAGTTCTTTGGTGCTCAGCTTTCTTTATGGTTCAGCTCTCACATTCATACATGATCAATGGAAAAGCCATAGCTTTGACTATACAGACCTTTGTCAGAAAACTGATATCTTTGCCTTTTAATATGCTGTCTAGGTTTGTCATAGCTTTCTTTCCAAAGAGCAAGCATCTTTTAATTTTATGGCTGCAGTCACCATCTGCAGTGATTTTGGAGCCCCCCAAAATAAAATCTGTTACTACTTCCACTTTTCCCCAATCTATTTGCCATGAAATGATGGGACTAGATGCCATGATCTTTATTTTTTGAATGTTGAGTTTTAATCCAGCTTTTTCACTCCCTTCTTTAATAAGTCCCATACATATGAACAGTTTCCATTCTGAGAGTTCCATTCTGAGTGTTCATAAGTCCAATTTGTCCATAAGTTCAACAAACTTAGCCTAGGTATATATTGCTGCTTTTATACTTGCTTCCAGACAGCATGGGCTTGAAATAACATTACTGTATTCTACACGATACAGTACAGTAAAGAACATAAAAACACAGCCACTTGCAAAGAATGCATGCATGTGACAGTGTATGTGACCGTGCATTAGTTCAGATGCATGAACTAATCTGATTGGACATTTGAACGTATGTTGGTACCTTTGAATGTTCATAACTTGAAAGTTTGTATGTAGGGGACTTACTGTAGTTACTGTTGCCCCTTCAGGGCAGGAGGGGCTAAACCACAGTGAATGGTGGAGGATTAACACCGTAATTGTGGCGGAGATCGAGTGGAGAAGAAAGCAGCACCCACCCAAGGCTCCTGTGATTAACTCTGCAAAGGGACGCAACCAGAACAATGAGTGAAAAGAAAGAGAGGGAAAGATACTGATAATGTTTTTAATACTTGCTGAAATCAGAGAACCCGAGACAGCAAGTTTACGAAGACTGGGTAACAGGAATGATTAACCGTGTGTATGTGAACAGAGCTGCAGAGCTAAGCAGTGGCCACGAACTAGTGCACAGGAATAAATGTGTGCAGTGAGCTCTGTGTGGTTGGGAGCTAAAGAGATTCAGATTATTTTTTATTTTATTTCATTATCATATTAATCTATTTATCTATGTATATATTTATTTTGGCCAACATTCTGAGACCAGAACAAAACATTCCTTCTGGCTTGATCCAGCCCTCCAGGCTTCTGATGTGTCTCAAATTACCTTACCCCTAACATTTGTGGGGCCCCAGGACAATAGTACAAATGCCTATATACTCTGTTTAAATATTTAGAAGTTATGCAACAAGCTACATACTATCCTCCTACCTTGCGGATGCACCTACGTGCTGACCTGAAGAGCATGTTCTAACATNTTTGTGGGGCCCCAGGACAATAGTACAAATGCCTATATACTCTGTTTAAATATTTAGAAGTTATGCAACAAGCTACATACTATCCTCCTACCTTGCGGATGCACCTACGTGCTGACCTGAAGAGCATGTTCTAACATAGAGCTCTGGACACCGCTAAGGCCTGCATTGGCTGGTGGCTACTGGGGAGTGCTGGCTCTTGGCCCTCTGGCCCCACCTCTCCAGCCACCAGCCCCCTCTCCCTGTCCCTGGCTCTGTTCTGCCACATAAGGAGCCTCTGGCATAGGATGTGCACATCCTAACCTGTGTGCCACAAGTCTGTCCAGATTTTCTGCAGACCATCACCCTTCAGCATCCCTCAGGCTGGGGAATGGGGGTGCAGGGCATGCTAAGTCACTGATGTGACCTTCACCTGGGAATGAACTTGGGTAAGAGTATGCCTCAGTCTTGGGAGGAAACTTGGGGTCATTCTGATGTTCCAGGTATCAGAAGGTCTGCACAGGTTGGGGCTGTAGACTGTGGGTGGGCATGCCCCTATATGCCCTCTGGACTCTGCCTTGTGGGAAGGCAGAATTGGGGAAGGACAAGAGCAGGTCCACTACAGTGTACAGCCCAGGCAGGGTCCCTGTCCCCCAGGTCCAAGGGCAGAACTGGTTTGAAATGTCTCTGGTAGGCATTGATGAGATGTCTAGGAGAACCTCAACTTCATCTCTCAGCAGTGGACTGAGATATGGGGACTGTAATTCTAGGTTAGCATCTGCTGCTAGATTAAGTTTGTGTCCTTGGACAAATTGTTTATCTGTGGACCTCAGTTTTCTCATCCATGAAATGAGGGTCTTGAATGAGGCCATCTGAAGTATGATTTTCCAGCCCCTGAAAAAAAAAACAGTTTTGCTGTCATTTGTGTTGACTTATGATAAACTTTGATTTTGCACAGAAGTTGAGAGAGGAAGTAATTTTAAATCTGCTATTTTATTTCTGATTTGAGAATAGTTTCTTCATCTTTTCGGTCACTAAAGAGAAAAAAGTTAGGGTGGGAGAGATGCCAGGAATGAAATATTTGACTCAAATTGCTAATTACTTGTACTAAGTGGTTGTATAATGGGAACTTTGAATATAAATCTTTTCTCTTTTTAGTCTAACACTTAACCACATGAATAACAAAAATCTTCAAATGCAATCAGAGTTCATTTAAATGTTAATTTTAATTTTTATTTACCACTTGGTTTCCCTGCTGAAATATACATAAGTTAAAGCAACCACTGCCTGGGTTCCTCCTGGTGCAGCTGGTGGAACTCACTCTTGTACTAATGGTTGTTTCCTGTGATTTATTTCTCCTGTATATCACCTTTGTTGCAAGACAGGAGAAAACGAATTTCTTTAGAAGTAGTATTAATCTACCTCTGCACACATCAAGGTACAAAAAATAAAACACCAGCAGTACTCCTTGAGAATTTCGAAGCATTGCAGATAATGGTTGGGTACTGAACATAAAGATGGTGCAATGAATTTTGCACTTAAAAAAATAATGATTTGTGTAAACCGTAAAAAAGTAACCAAAGCTTATGGACACAGGCAAACTCAGAACGATAATGGAAGATTTTTCTTTACAAATGGTTGTTTTGCACTTTCCCAGGGAACAGTTCTGTTGGAAAGTGACCCTCCCAGAACAGGTCTGCACCAGGGAGTCTCAGCCTTGGCATAACTGACATTTGGTTCTTTGCTGAGGGGCTGCCTTGTGCATTTTAAGATGTTTAACAGATCCCTGAACTCTGCTCACTAAATATCAATAGTTATCTCTTTGGGGTTGCATTGTGCTCACCCAAATTCACCTGTTAAAGTCATAACCCCTTGGATCATTACCGGTAGCCCTCTAGAGTAGAGTCCTAACAAGGGTCCTCCTGGCTGGTGTCCTAGCACCAATAGAATGAGACCTCGTTTGGTTCAGAAGCAAAGGGAAGCTTTATTCTTTGATCAAAGATCGTAGAAGCAGGAGCTCATTCTCCAAAGCACCTGCTCTTCCCAATAGCCCATGGGTGGGGCTTCTTTATTCGTTCTCATTGTGGGAGGAGGGAAAGATATAGCTCTCACAGGACAGGGTGGGTGCAGCTGGGCTGATCAGGACTCCAGAGGGCTCCTCGGTATACGTGGCCCCTCGCCACCATCTTGAATTGCAATGTTGTGTGCAAAGCAGAGCTTACACATGCAACCCACCAAGCTGAGATGTCCAAGCAGGCATATGATACTAGAAACTCGGGTCCTGAAGGCCTTTGCAAGTGGCACTCTCTGAGAAGTGACACCAGACTAAGCGCAAAGGAGAGAAAAGTTGTGACTTTCTTACCCAGATTTGATTTTCATCCCCTGAAACTTGTTATGAGCTTTGCTGGTGACAAATCCCTCTTCTGTCTTTCATTCCACTGCTCATTCTTGAGGTGTGCTGAGGGTGACCTCAGGTGGCCTTGGCCTGCAGTGGCTTGAAGCAGGGCTTTGGTTCCTGGCCAGAGATTGAGGTTGGCTTCTTACCAGTGAGGGAGCCAAATCCTAGCAACAAGATCAGTGGTCAGTGACCAGACCCTGACTCATTGCCTTTGAAGGAAAGAATTTCCCAAAAGACAGAAAGCTGTGAAACAGAAAAGTTTATTAGGAGGAAAAAGAGTACAGTATGTGTGGATAGACACATGGGTGGACTCAGAGGAAGAGTTGTGTCCTCGGGGTAGTTTAAATCACTTTTTTGGGGGCATTTGTTCTGAGTTTCCTTTGGCCAATCATTTTACTTTGCCTGGTTTTGAGTCAGTATTTAGTATATCTCAGGATCTTCTTGTGTGTGTGCACGCATGTCTTAGTCAAAATGGATTCCACCAAGAGGCCTATGGGTAGACTTTACATCATTCCCCTTTTGATCTCCAAGGACTTTTCTGGTCAAGAAGATTTCCTTGACTTTGAGTGTGAGTCACATGTCGTCTCTTATCTTTTATCTGTTCAGGGCCCAGCCACGTCTCTTCATTTTTCTGCTATTGATATTTTGGAACTTCTGTCCGCAGGGAATGAACTCAAATTGCTCACCCCTGGCGGGGAAGGGCATCTCCCTCCTGTCTCAAGGGCACAAGTCCGTCTTCTGTAACTGCTTCCTGCTGAATGTAGGTGTTGTCACAATCTCAGGCGGAGGAGTGGAAGTGCTCCCCTAGTCCCTTTAGATTTGTGTGCAGTGGTCACCAGGCTTGGGTCCTGACTGTTCCTATTTGTGAGCAACCCCCATTTGTCTAACCTTTTGAAGACAAAGGAAAAAATGAAGGTGTGTCTGTTTTGCTTGTGGGCAAGTGTGCCCTTATGTTGAGGCTCACTGCCAGGGCTTACATCTTCCTGGTTGCACTTTGGTTGTTTTTCAGAGGAGAAGCTTCAGGTCAGAGAACGGACTGCACAAATGATAGGGGTCTGTTGTCCCAGATTGTCTGGAGTCTGGGGCTCAAGGGGCCTCTTTCACTCAAGTGTGGTATGCCCATGAGCCATCCCTTGCAACTTTAAGGCAAGATTCATGCTAAGAATCATGGACTGGGGTCTGTTCCATTTAGGAAGGAGCTGGGCTTTGTGGCTGCTGGTTTTCTAGGTTTTAAGGTCCATCCAAACCCAGGCTCCTGACTGGATTTCCCTGGTGGCTCAGATGGTAAAGAATATGCCTGCGATGCAGGAGACCTGAGATTGATCCCTGGGTCAGGAAGATGCCCTAGAGGAGGAGGGAATGGCTACCCACTCCAGTATTCTTGCCTGGAGAATTCCATAGACAGTTGAACGTGGCAGGCTACAGTCCACTGGGTTGCAAAGAGTCGGGCACGACTGAACAACTAACACACAAGCTCCTGACCAGAAGTGCTGGAGAACCAGGCCTGGGGATGTGGGCATCCTTATTCTGTGAGAGAGTACCTGGTTTCTCTTACCCAGGGGGCACACTTGAGTTGTTCCGTTCCAAGGAGACTAAGTTACCCCTTCTCTTGGGGATGGGGAATTGATCTATCATATATGAGTTCAGATGCATTTAACTTGAACTAATCTCTTGGAGATAATCCCATGCAGAGTAGGGCTATCAGAAGCAACTTAATTCATTTTTGTTGAGTTTCCTGATACAACTTGGTTAAGGCCCGTTTCTGGCTTCCCTAGTGGCTCAGCGATAAAGAATCTGCCTGCAATGCAGGAGACCCGGGTTCAATTCCTGGGTCAGGAAAATTCCTGGAGGAAAGCATAGCAACCCAATGTAGTACTCTTGCCTAGAGAATTCCATGGACAGAGGAGCCTGACGTGTTGCAGTCCATAGGGTCACACAGAGTTGGACAGAACTGAAGTGACTAAGCAGCAGCAGCAGCAAAGCCCGTTTCAGGGTCTGATTGGTTCTCTCTATTTTCCCCAATGATTGGAGTCTCCACATTGAGTGTGAAGTCCCATTTTATGTCCAGGACACTTGTTATCCCCTTCATCACTTGCAACACAAATGCTGGACCATTATCACTTTGCAGAGATCCTGGGAGGCCAAACCTGGGGATTCTTTATTTGGGTAATGCCTTAGTCACTTAGTCACTTTATTTGGGTAATGCCTTAGTCACTGCTATTTGAGTTTTAATAAGGAATGCTTCTAGTCACCCAGAAAATGTACCTGCTAGCACTAAGAAACAGCTGAAATTACCTGGTACTGTCAGCAGACAGTGATATCAGTCTGCCAGTCTTTTCTAAGACATGTCCTTCTGGTCTTAAAGGACCTTATCTGGGGATCTCTGGAAGCATCTGGTGTTGGGATTGTTCATTGTATAAATAGGGGTATGTCTTGACCATCCCCTGATTATACTTTTCATACTAGTAGTTACCATGACCTCAACTAACCAGTTATATAGGACTTCCCTCCCATTGCATGTGCTTTGATGAGCTTCCCTGATGGCTCGACAAGCTGAATTTCAGGAGAGAAGTATTGCTTATCTTAATTAACTAGCCATCCATTGCCCCCCCCACCCCAGTTCTCTATTGAAATCCCATTTGGAGGCTTTTCCTAATTCTTCCTTTGTGTAGATAAGGGAGTAATAGGGTGGATCTGGCCTTCAGGGTTTGAGAGGTGGTTGCCAGGTGTGGGTTCTAGGGCCGCCCTTCTGGCAGTTACATCCACTTTATTGTTTCCCTTTATTATAACGCCACTGCATGCCCGTTTGGTGACCCCTATGGTGAGTCACTGCCACCTGTTTTTGGGAAGCTGTGCTGCTTCAGAACTTGAAATGCTTAAGCCACATTTCACCTGTTTACTCTCCATAATAAGTACACCTCTTTCCTTCTAAACAATTGTGTAGAATGGTATAGATATACCAGGAGTCTTTGTAAGCACAAGAGATCTTCCCTGTCCTGAACTAGATCAGGTGAGGGCTCTCAGCTTCACCTTTTGAGTAGAAGTCCCTGTGGGTGGGCTTGTGTTTCTATGGCTTAGGTCTTAGAGGTTAGTGTGTATCCTGCCAGACTTTTTCCCTGTCATAAAACTGCTCTCATCTGTAAACAATTCCTCTTTGGCATTTGGGAGAGGCCCAATTCCTAGGTGAGAGCAACTAGAATAGATCAGGATTTCCATACACTCAAGCTCCAGGGGCCCTGTTTCTCTGGGTAGCATTTAATCTTCCTGTGCAATACAGCCTGGTCCCAATAACAGCTGCTGCTGCTGCTGTTAAGTCACGTCAGTCATGTCTGGCTCGTGGACTATAGCCCACCAGACTCCTCTGTCCATGGGATTCTCCAGGCAAGAGTACTGGAGGGGGTTGCCATTGCCTTCTCTGAATAACAGCTTAGAGATGGAGAAAGCTGGCCTGTCAGTGGGTCTCTAAATTACAGCATCATTTTACAGTTGGACCATTGTGCTGGAGACAAGAAATGTGATAAAGTTCCCTATGTCCAGTTTTTATAGTCTTCTATCAAAACAGAGGTCTTCAAGAAGGATGTGAGGTTGTACCAGTCCTTGACACCCCCTTCCTCCAGGAGCTTCTTGATTTTCTCCCTCAGCCTCCTTCTCTTGCTCCCTCCCAACTCCCTTCCTTCATAATGTCCTAATTTGGGCCACAGGCCCAAAGGACTCCCTCCACACCAACCCCCTCCTGCAGAATCTTGTACAGCAGCAGCATAAAGCAGGACTAATCATTAGCCAGGAGCCAGCAACCTGCCAGGAAAAATGCCCTCTTTGAGGCAGGTCCCTGATGGAGAAGGATGGTCATCCAGTTACATACACCGTTGACTGCTTCTGATCCGTGGTACTGAGAATCATAGTAAGGGGTTGAGGGAAGATCCAGAGAGGTTCCTGAATCTGATTAGGGAAATCTTTCAGACCTGTGACCCCACCTGGGCTGACATCCAGAGCCTTCCTGGGGCTAGCCTTCCCCTAACCTCAGGAAGAAAAGGCCACGTTCTTTTCACAAGCCCCCAGAAAAGCAGACAAGGAGAACAGAAGCAATACAGGTCATGCTACTTTCAGACCATAGAATCAAGTGGTCCCAGATAATGAACCAACTGGGATCACCAAGACCATGGAGATGGGGGCAGAAGACAGAGTCTGACCCACTGTAAAAATATGACCCAAAAAGGGAATCCAGGCAACAGGAAAGAAACCTGTCGACTGGAACAACATAAGGGAAATCAGTCAGGAGCCAACAGAAAACCTATCAGCATTCCAATAGCACCTTAAGAAATGCTTCTACATCTGTACCGACTGCCCTTGACCTTGGGTCATTGCAAGGGAACAGAATCCTGAGGTTGCATTTCATCACCCAAAGGGCCTTTGACATTAGAGGTGAACTTCAGAAACTGAACATAGAACCAGATGCCCCCACCTCTGACCGGGTCAAAGTTCCCTACTGAATGTTTTATAACTGAGATATAGAGGAGGAAAAGGTCAGACAATAAAAAGGCCTGGAGACAAGCCCACCTTCTGACTGTTGCCCTCCACTGTCAACCTGTCAGCAGGGGAATCTAGATTAACCACCCACAGAGACTCCCGACTCCAGTGAGTGACCCTAATCCCCACTGAGGGATAGCAGGCCAAGGAAATGGGACTGAACCAGTGTATCATATGCAAGCAAGACGGACACTGGAAGAGAGAATGCCCCAGCCACCCCTGAAAAGGGGCTGGAAATGACAGATCCTGGCCACTACTCTTGAAGAAAGATGGTCTACATAGATGGAGAATGATGGGGCTGGGAGACTCCTGAGTTAGCACTGCAGTTGACTCCCAAGAAGCCCCAGCTGACACTGGATGTGAGGGGCAAACCTATCAAACTCTTAGTTGACACTGGTGCCACTTAACTTTATTCTGAACACCAGCTCAGGCAGACTCAGTCACAAGAGTTATAAAATGATGGGGTATCAGGGAAGACCCTAGAACAGGCCATCAGGATGTAAACTGGATGAACACACATTCCCCGTTCCTTCCTGTATGTTCCTGAATGCCCTATATCCCTGCTAGAAAGAGATATCTCCATAAATTGGGAGCTACTAATCCACCTAATGGGAGGCAAACTGGAGGTTGGTGTTCCCCTGGACAAAGGGCAGAGAAGGAGAATGCTCATGACTGAGGACAGAGCTCCCCAGGCAAAGCAAGTTGACCTTTCCAGCTGCTATGCAGTGTTCAGTGCAGCATCTCTGCACCTGGCCCACTGCAGCCTTCTGGAATTGAGGTGTCAGGTGCAGCCTTTCTGCACATGGCCGGCCAAGCTGAGGAGTCTGCACAGCCCTTTTGCACTGGAAACTCCGGTCTGAAGGGCCAGGTGCAAGGCCTCTGCACGTGCCACTCTGGGTGCAAGTCAACAGTCAAAGTGTTAGTTGCTCAGTCGTGTCTGACTGTTTGTGACCTCAAGGATTGTAGCCCACCAGGCTCCTCTGTCCATGAGATTTCCCAGGCAAGAATACTGGAGTGGGTTGCCATTCCCTTCTCCAGGGGATCTTCCTGACCCAGGGATTGAACCCAGGTCTCTCTAATTGCAGATGAACTTTTTACAGCCTGAGCCATCAGGGAAGCCTGGGAGCAAGTAATACTAGACTTAAGCACAAAGGGAAAAAAAGTTAGACTTTGTTACCCAGATCCTGTTTTTATTTCCCAAGAATTGTTACTGGGCTTTGCTGGTGACAGTATCTCAGTAAGTGACCTTATTTAGAAATAAGTTATTTGCAGATGTGGTTGGTTGAGATGGGGTCATTGAGGATAAGCCCTAATCCAGTGTGACTGGTGTCCTTATGAAAAGGGAAAATTTGGACACAGACTCACTGGGAGAACTCTTGTGAACATAAGGCAGAGACCTTAGCTTACCATCTATAGCTAAGGAATGCCAACAATTTCCAGCAAACTAAAGTTCGTTGCAGCACTATTTACAATAGTTAAGACATGGAAACAACCAATCAACAGATGAATGTATAAAGAAGATGTGGTACATATATACATTGGAATGTTAGCCATAAAAAGGAATGGAACTGAGTCATTTGTAGTGATGTGGATGAACCTAGAGTCTGTCATACAGACTGAATTAAGTCAGAAAGAGAAAAACAAATATTGTGTATTAATGCATATATGTGGAATCTAGAGAAATGGTAGAGATGAACTATTTGCAGGACAGGAATAGAGACACAGACATGGAGAACAGATGTATGAACACAGAGAAGGAAAAAGGGAATAAATTGGGGGAGTTGGGTTGACATATATACACTACTATGTGTAAAATAAACAGCTAGTGGGAAGTTGCTGTATAGCACAGAGCACTCAGTTCGGTGCTCTGTGATGACGTAGAGGGTTAGGATGGGGTGGTGGGAGGGAGGCTCAAGAAGGGTGAGATATATGTATACATATAGTTGATTCATGTAGTTGTACAGTGGAACTAATACAACATTATAAAGCACTTATATTCCAATTTAAAAAATAAATTTTTTTCAAAGAGAGAAGAGTCATATGCCAAATACAACAAATACACAAACAAAACAAGGCCAAACCCCTCTGGAAGCGAGGAGGCAAGCATGGGAACAGATTCTCCTTCACGGCCCTTGGAAGCAACCAACCCTGATGATACCTTGATTTTGGACTTTTAGCTTCCAAGACTGCAAGACAATATATTTCTGTTATTTATGCCACCTAGTTTGTGGTGCTTTGTTACAGCAGGCCCTAGTCTGCTACCCCAAATGCCTCCAGACATTGCCAGATGTCATCTGGGGGTAATCAACTCTGAGTTCTGCCTGCAGTACATATTGCCCATGGCTGCTCTCATCCAGTGACAGAAGAGTTGAGTAGTGGTAACAGAGATTACTGGAGAAGGCAATGGCAATCCACTCCAGTACTCTTGCCTGGAAAATCCCATGGGCAGAGGAGCCTGGTAGGCTGCAGTCCATGCGGTCATGAAGAGTCAGACATGACTGAGCAATTTCTCTTTCACTTTTCACTTTCATGTATTGGAGAAGGAAATGGCAACCCACTCCAGTGTTCTAGCCTAGAGAATCCCAGGGACGGCGGAGCCTGGTGGGCTGCCATCTATGGGGTCGCACAGAGTCAGACATGACTGAAGCGACTTGAAGCAGCAGCAGCAGCAGCAACAGAGACTATGGCTTGCAAAGCCTCAACGATCTACTGTCTGATCCTTTATAGAAACGGTTGCCTGGACCCCCAGTTGAAACTATTCTGTGGTGCCCCTGAAAGATGGCTGCAGGGCTGGAGGCACACCTGGCTCAGTCTGGGGCTGCAGAACTGGTCCATGAGCTTCAGAGGATGGAAATAAAGATGAGGGTAAGGATGTTGGTGTGCACAGGGGGACATTGTCTTGACCTTGACACAGCTGGCCAGTGGTTCATCTTGCATTGGAGTCCGTCTAGGTGTCCTGACTTCACATTCCTTGTTCTCCACCTTTATTCTGTTTCCTGCCTCTCACACAACTATTGATCTCCATTGTCTGGGATGGACATCTTTTGTTGAATCAGTTGCCTTCTTGTAACAGATTGTGATTGTCAGAAATGTTCTCAGTTTAGCCTTTCTGTTAAACGGAGCTCTAGGCTCTCCGCTTGTGGACTTTGGGTTTCCCCAGGAGTGCAGTGGTAAAGAACCCATCTGCCAGTGCAGGAGGCACAAGAGATGTGGTTTTGATCTGCTTTGCCTCCAGGAAGATTCACTGGAGAAGGAAATGGCAACCCACTCCAGTATTCTTGCCTGGAAAATTCCACGGACAGAGGAGCCTGGCAGGCTACAGTCCAAAGGGTCACAAAGAGTCAGACACCACTGAGCATGCATGCCTTTTTTTTCTTTTCATGGACTTTGTTCCCTGTAGTTCCAGGGGTCCTGAGTGTTCTGATGGTTTGCTATTGCGACCATCCACAGAAATGCAGATGGTGGGAACCTTCTTTCCTAAAAATGCCCTCTGNACATTTCACCTGTTTACTCTCCATAATAAGCACACCTCTTTCCTTCTAAACAATTGTGTAGAATGGTATAGATATACCAGGAGTCTTTGTAAGCACAAGAGATCTTCCCTGTCCTGAACTAGATCAGGTGAGGGCTCTCAGCTTCACCTTTTGAGTAGAAGTCCCTGTGGGTGGGCTTGTGTTTCTATGGCTTAGGTCTTAGAGGTTAGTGTGTATCCTGCCAGACTTTTTCCCTGTCATAAAACTGCTCTCATCTGTAAACAATTCCTCTTTGGCATTTGGGAGAGGCCCAATTCCTAGGTGAGAGCAACTAGAATAGATCAGGATTTCCATACACTCAAGCTCCAGGGGCCCTGTTTCTCTGGGTAGCATTTAATCTTCCTGTGCAATACAGCCTGGTCCCAATAACAGCTGCTGCTGCTGCTGTTAAGTCACGTCAGTCATGTCTGGCTCGTGGACTATAGCCCACCAGACTCCTCTGTCCATGGGATTCTCCAGGCAAGAGTACTGGAGGGGGTTGCCATTGCCTTCTCTGAATAACAGCTTAGAGATGGAGAAAGCTGGCCTGTCAGTGGGTCTCTAAATTACAGCATCATTTTACAGTTGGACCATTGTGCTGGAGACAAGAAATGTGATAAAGTTCCCTATGTCCAGTTTTTATAGTCTTCTATCAAAACAGAGGTCTTCAAGAAGGATGTGAGGTTGTACCAGTCCTTGACACCCCCTTCCTCCAGGAGCTTCTTGATTTTCTCCCTCAGCCTCCTTCTCTTGCTCCCTCCCAACTCCCTTCCTTCATAATGTCCTAATTTGGGCCACAGGCCCAAAGGACTCCCTCCACACCAACCCCCTCCTGCAGAATCTTGTACAGCAGCAGCATAAAGCAGGACTAATCATTAGCCAGGAGCCAGCAACCTGCCAGGAAAAATGCCCTCTTTGAGGCAGGTCCCTGATGGAGAAGGATGGTCATCNCCCTCCACACCAACCCCCTTCTGCAGAATCTTGTACAGCAGCAGCATAAAGCAGGACTAATCATTAGCCAGGAGCCAGCAACCTGCCAGGAAAAATGCCCTCTTTGAGGCAGGTCCCTGATGGAGAAGGATGGTCATCCAGTTACATACACCGTTGACTGCTTCTGATCCGTGGTACTGAGAATCATAGTAAGGGGTTGAGGGAAGATCCAGAGAGGTTCCTGAATCTGATTAGGGAAATCTTTCAGACCTGTGACCCCACCTGGGCTGACATCCAGAGCCTTCCTGGGGCTAGCCTTCCCCTAACCTCAGGAAGAAAAGGCCACGTTCTTTTCACAAGCCCCCAGAAAAGCAGACAAGGAGAACAGAAGCAATACAGGTCATGCTACTTTCAGACCATAGAATCAAGTGGTCCCAGATAATGAACCAACTGGGATCACCAAGACCATGGAGATGGGGGCAGAAGACAGAGTCTGACCCACTGTAAAAATATGACCCAAAAAGGGAATCCAGGCAACAGGAAAGAAACCTGTCGACTGGAACAACATAAGGGAAATCAGTCAGGAGCCAACAGAAAACCTATCAGCATTCCAATAGCACCTTAAGAAATGCTTCTACATCTGTACCGACTGCCCTTGACCTTGGGTCATTGCAAGGGAACAGAATCCTGAGGTTGCATTTCATCACCCAAAGGGCCTTTGACATTAGAGGTGAACTTCAGAAACTGAACATAGAACCAGATGCCCCCACCTCTGACCAGGTCAAAGTTCCCTACTGAATGTTTTATAACTGAGATATAGAGGAGGAAAAGGTCAGACAATAAAAAGGCCTGGAGACAAGCCCACCTTCTGACTGTTGCCCTCCACCGTCAACCTGTCAGCAGGGGAATCTAGATTAACCACCCACAGAGACTCCCGACTCCAGTGAGTGACCCTAATCCCCACTGAGGGATAGCAGGCCAAGGAAATGGGACTGAACCAGTGTATCATATGCAAGCAAGATGGACACTGGAAGAGAGAATGCCCCAGCCACCCCTGAAAAGGGGCTGGAAATGACAGATCCTGGCCACTACTCTTGAAGAAAGATGGTCTACATAGATGGAGAATGATGGGGCTGGGAGACTCCTGAGTTAGCACTGCAGTTGACTCCCAAGAAGCCCCAGCTGACACTGGATGTGAGGGGCAAACCTATCAAACTCTTAGTTGACACTGGTGCCACTTAACTTTATTCTGAACACCACCTCAGGCAGACTCAGTCACAAGAGTTATAAAATGATGGGGTATCAGGGAAGACCCTAGAACAGGCCATCAGGATGTAAACTGGATGAACACACATTCCCCATTCCTTCCTGTATGTTCCTGAATGCCCTATATCCCTGCTAGAAAGAGATATCTCCATAAATTGGGAGCTACTAATCCACCTAATGGGAGGCAAACTGGAGGTTGGTGTTCCCCTGGACAAAGGGCAGAGAAGGAGAATGCTCATGACTGAGGACAGAGCTCCCCAGGCAAAGCAAGTTGACCTTTCCAGCTGCTATGCAGTGTTCAGTACAGCATCTCTGCACCTGGCCCACTGCAGCCTTCTGGAATTGAGGTGTCAGGTGCAGCCTTTCTGCACATGGCCGGCCAAGCTGAGGAGTCTGCACAGCCCTTTTGCACTGGAAACTCCGGTCTGAAGGGCCAGGTGCAAGGCCTCTGCACGTGCCACTCTGGGTGCAAGTCAACAGTCAAAGTGTTAGTTGCTCAGTCGTGTCTGACTGTTTGTGACCCCAAGGATTGTAGCCCACCAGGCTCCTCTGTCCATGAGATTTCCCAGGCAAGAATACTGGAGTGGGTTGCCATTCCCTTCTCCAGGGGATCTTCCTGACCCAGGGATTGAACCCAGGTCTCTCTAATTGCAGATGAACTTTTTACAGCCTGAGCCATCAGGGAAGCCTGGGAGCAAGTAATACTAGACTTAAGCACAAAGGGAAAAAAAGTTATACTTTGTTACCCAGATCCTGTTTTTATTTCCCAAGAATTGTTACTGGGCTTTGCTGGTGACAGTATCTCAGTAAGTGACCTTATTTAGAAATAAGTTATTTGCAGATGTGGTTGGTTGAGATGGGGTCATTGAGGATAAGCCCTAATCCAGTGTGACTGGTGTCCTTATGAAAAGGGAAAATTTGGACACAGACTCACTGGGAGAACTCTTGTGAACATAAGGCAGAGACCTTAGCTTACCATCTATAGCTAAGGAATGCCAACAATTTCCAGCAAACTAAAGTTCGTTGCAGCACTATTTACAATAGTTAAGACATGGAAACAACCAATCAACAGATGAATGTATAAAGAAGATGTGGTACATATATACATTGGAATGTTAGCCATAAAAAGGAATGGAACTGAGTCATTTGTAGTGATGTGGATGAACCTAGAGTCTGTCATACAGACTGAATTAAGTCAGAAAGAGAAAAACAAATATTGTGTATTAATGCATATATGTGGAATCTAGAGAAATGGTAGAGATGAACTATTTGCAGGACAGGAATAGAGACACAGACATGGAGAACAGATGTATGAACACAGAGAAGGAAAAAGGGAATAAATTGGGGGAGTTGGGTTGACATATATACACTACTATGTGTAAAATAAACAGCTAGTGGGAAGTTGCTGTATAGCACAGAGCACTCAGTTCGGTGCTCTGTGATGACGTAGAGGGTTAGGTTGGGGTGGTGGGAGGGAGGCTCAAGAAGGGTGAGATATATGTATACATATAGTTGATTCATGTAGTTGTACAGTGGAACTAATACAACATTATAAAGCACTTATATTCCAATTTAAAAAATAAATTTTTTTCAAAGAGAGAAGAGTCATATGCCAAATACAACAAATACACAAACAAAACAAGGCCAAACCCCTCTGGAAGCGAGGAGGCAAGCATGGGAACAGATTCTCCTTCACGGCCCTTGGAAGCAACCAACCCTGATGATACCTTGATTTTGGACTTTTAGCTTCCAAGACTGCAAGACAATATATTTCTGTTATTTATGCCACCTAGTTTGTGGTGCTTTGTTACAGCAGGCCCTAGTCTGCTACCCCAAATGCCTCCAGACATTGCCAGATGTCATCTGGGGGTAATCAACTCTGAGTTCTGCCTGCAGTACATATTGCCCATGGCTGCTCTCATCCAGTGACAGAAGAGTTGAGTAGTGGTAACAGAGATTACTGGAGAAGGCAATGGCAATCCACTCCAGTACTCTTGCCTGGAAAATCCCATGGGCAGAGGAGCCTGGTAGGCTGCAGTCCATGCGGTCATGAAGAGTCAGACATGACTGAGCAATTTCTCTTTCACTTTTCACTTTCATGTATTGGAGAAGGAAATGGCAACCCACTCCAGTGTTCTAGCCTAGAGAATCCCAGGGACGGCGGAGCCTGGTGGGCTGCCATCTATGGGGTCGCACAGAGTCAGACATGACTGAAGCGACTTGAAGCAGCAGCAGCAGCAGCAACAGAGACTATGGCTTGCAAAGCCTCAACGATCTACTGTCTGATCCTTTATAGAAACGGTTGCCTGGACCCCCAGTTGAAACTATTCTGTGGTGCCCCTGAAAGATGGCTGCAGGGCTGGAGGCACACCTGGCTCAGTCTGGGGCTGCAGAACTGGTCCATGAGCTTCAGAGGATGGAAATAAAGATGAGGGTAAGGATGTTGGTGTGCACAGGGGGACATTGTCTTGACCTTGACACAGCTGGCCAGTGGTTCATCTTGCATTGGAGTCCGTCTAGGTGTCCTGACTTCACATTCCTTGTTCTCCACCTTTATTCTGTTTCCTGCCTCTCACACAACTATTGATCTCCATTGTCTGGGATGGACATCTTTTGTTGAATCAGTTGCCTTCTTGTAACAGATTGTGATTGTCAGAAATGTTCTCAGTTTAGCCTTTCTGTTAAACGGAGCTCTAGGCTCTCCGCTTGTGGACTTTGGGTTTCCCCAGGAGTGCAGTGGTAAAGAACCCATCTGCCAGTGCAGGAGGCACAAGAGATGTGGTTTTGATCTGCTTTGCCTCCAGGAAGATTCACTGGAGAAGGAAATGGCAACCCACTCCAGTATTCTTGCCTGGAAAATTCCACGGACAGAGGAGCCTGGCAGGCTACAGTCCAAAGGGTCACAAAGAGTCAGACACCACTGAGCATGCATGCCTTTTTTTTCTTTTCATGGACTTTGTTCCCTGTAGTTCCAGGGGTCCTGAGTGTTCTGATGGTTTGCTATTGCGACCATCCACAGAAATGCAGATGGTGGGAACCTTCTTTCCTAAAAATGCCCTCTGCAAGAAATGCCTGTAGAGGTTTTCCCAGATGTGAGTTAGAAGGAGGGTTTTATAGACATGTTAGGGAGGGCTGCTTCTCAGAAGATTCACATGTTACTCAGAAGCTTGATCCTCAGCCTCATTTCCTATTTCTCTGGCTGGTGGTTACAGCAGCAGAGATTTAAAGCTGCCCATTGTTCCCTTGGGACTGGATTGCTTTTAAGACCTAGAAGGTTTCTGAGGTGATACTGAAAGCTTGGGAGGGAAACCAAAGCAAAAACAGAAAAGCTAGTATAGATAGTTGTTTGAAATTGAATCTGTACCCCGAAAAGATACGTTGGAAGTCAAACCCTCCCCTCACCCTGTACCTGTGAAATGCAATTTGGAAATACAATCTTTGAAGGTATACTCAAAGTTAAGATGAAGTCATTATGGTACCCTAATCCAGGGGTTTCCTAATCCCTGTACCCTAATCCAGGGATTTCCAAACTCCAGGATCTAATTCCTGATGATCTGGGATGAACCCAATGTAATAATAATAGAAATAAAGTGTACAATAAATGTAATGTGCTTGAATCATCCTGAAAATGCCCCAACCCCAGGTTCTTGAAAAAAATTGTCTTCCACAAAACTGATCCCTAGTGCCAAAAAGGTTGGGGATGGCTGCCTAACTCAGTATAGGAGGTGTCCTTGTAAGAAAGGAGATGAGACACAGAAATATGCACAAGGAGATAGCCATGTGAAGATGGAGGCAGAAATTGGAGTAATGTATCTACAAGCCAAGAAATGCCAAGGATTGCTGGCTCTCGCCAGCAGCACGGAGAGAGGAGGGAACTGATGCACTTTTGAGGGCTCAGGAAGGAACCAACTCTGCTGACACTTTTGATTTCAGACTTTTAGCTTCTAGAACTGTGAGAGTGTAAATTTCTGTATCCTAACCCAGTTGTGGCACTTTATTATGGCAGTCCTAAAGAAGGCAGAATGCCAAAAGAATTGATGCCTTTGAACTGTGGTGCTTGAGAAGACTCCTGAAAGTCCCTTGGACAGCAAGGAGATCAAACCAGTCAATCTTAAGGGAGATCAACCCTGAATATTCACTGGAAGGACTGATGCTAAAGCTGAAGCTCCAGTATTTTGGTCATCTGATGTGAACAGATGACTCATTGGAAAAATCCCTGATGCTGGAAAAGATCGACGGCCGGCGGAGAAGAGTGCGTCAGAGGATGAGATGGCTGGACGGCATCACCGATGCAATGAGGGAGAGGGTGAGGGACAGGGAGACCAGGTGTGCTGCAGGCCATGGGGTCACAAAGAGTTGGACATGACTGGGTAACTAAACAACAATAAAAACACGAATACAATAGGTTCTCTACATACAAACCTTCAAGCTGTGAACTTCCAAGGATGCGAACATGCGTTCCATCAACATCTGGAGTGAGTGAAACTGCAGCTTGCCCTCCCATCTCCTATTCCTGACGATCCTTCAGCTCTACTACCTCCCACCTCCTCTCCTTCTTCCAATCAGTGACTCTTCCTGCCTGTTCATTTGATGCCAGCCCCTAGATGCCAACTGTTATCCTGTACTACTGTACTTTTTAAGGTACTGTAAGATTTAAAATGCTGTATTTTTTGTGTTTTTTAATATATTATTTGTGTGAAAAGTATTTTATCTACAGTACTCTTATATCTAGTAGAGTACTAAATAGCCAATTGTGTTAGTTGGGTACCTAGGCTAACTTTGTTGGACTTTCAAATTGGACTAATGAACGCGCTCTTGGGATGGAACTCATTCGTATATACAGGATTTACTGTACAATAATTATTATGAAAAATATGTATTTTTGCATCTTATACTGCTCAGTGTGGCTTAGCAATTAAGTGACTTTGAGGTCTGCTACGCTGTTGACGCTTACCAGCTCTTATACACTCTTGCAGCTCCCTGTACTTTTTTGACCTAGCAGTTATCACAGTTTGTAATTATATGTGTGTACTGCATGTGTATGCTCAGGCATGTCCAACCCTTTGTGATCCCAGGGACTGTAGTCTGCCAGGCTCTGCTGTCCAAGGAATTTTCCAGGCAAGAATACTGGAGTGGGTTGCCATTTCCTACTCCAGGGGGTCTTCCCAACCCAGGGATTGAACCCGAATCTCCTGTGTCTCCTGCATTGACAGGTGGATTCTTTACCACTGTGCCGCCATAATTATATATGTGTCTTTGTAATTATTTGTCTGCTTCTTCCACTAGATGTGAGTTCCATCCATGGCAAACAGCAGGGATTCAATAAGTATTGGTTGAGAGACCTTGGACAAGTCCTTTATCATTTCTGAACCTCAGTTTCCCAATCTGGAAAATGAAAATATTCATGGTACCTATGTCATTGATGACGCTGAAAATTAAAAGAGATATTATATACGCAGCACGAGTCATGGCATGGTGCATAATCATGCTGGTCTGAGTGTTTTCTGTTTGACGCTTTTCCTGGATCTTTCTATAAAAACCTCGGTGACACATAGAGTTTGGGACACACAAACCTGTCTGAATCTTGGGTTAGTACAGAGCCAGCTTGTGTAACTTGTTTTGACAACCCCAGGTAATGATTCGTCATTAAGAGCTACAGCTGAAATTTGACC
Source organism: Neotragus pygmaeus (assembly GCA_006410875.1). NCBI lineage: Eukaryota > Metazoa > Chordata > Mammalia > Artiodactyla > Bovidae > Neotragus > Neotragus pygmaeus. Next base: position 358,957 of record SJYV01004439.1, on the reverse strand, counting down.
TCTCTGGAGAAGTTTCCGTGTTTTCTAAGACCTCATCACTAAACAGCCCTGAAGACGTAGAAAGAACCTTCCTTGAAATTGCCATTAAGGCCATCCTTGTCACCCTGGGAAAAGCTAATGGACAGAAACATATTGATGTGTTAACAGTTTGAGACCTTTCCCCTAAGAAAGATGTGTATAAGAGACAGCCCTTCTCCAGGGNAGACGTAGAAAGAACCTTCCTTGAAATTGCCATTAAGGCCATCCTTGTCACCCTGGGAAAAGCTAATGGACAGAAACATATTGATGTGTTAACAGTTTGAGACCTTTCCCCTAAGAAAACCTTTTAGCTAGTGAAGGTTCATTCACCTTAATTAAAAATTATCCAATGGATACATCTCTTTCCATCACTCTGTGGGCTCATGTAGAGTTTCTTTCTTTTTTTTTTAAAGAAATTAAATTTAAAAGCTCATCCTTCTTCAAATAAATCCTTTGTTTGCTTTAGTAAGCAGAAAAGCCTGCTGGCTGTTACTTGTCAGTTAAATGTGAGTGTTAATTAAAATGGCCATGTCCAAGCACTCTTCAGGATCAATCTGCCACTTGGGGTCCCATTGTTGAAGATGGTCCTGAATTGCAATGCATTATGCATGACTTGACCACTTGGTACCGTCCTGGGGCACAAGAAAGAAGACTTAAGATGAAGTCTGCTATGTAAATATTGCACAGCCCTGTTTTTCTCTAAATGATGAGACACATTCTTAGAATGATTTAAACTAGGGTCACGGCCTGTAGGTAACATCCTGTCCTTTTTTTGTGTGTGATCCCTGAGCTAAGAGTGGCTTTATGTTTTTAGACGGTTGAATATAATTAAAAAAAAAATTTCATGGCAAATGAAAATTTTATGAAATTGAAATGTCACTGTCCATTTTTAAATTGAAGCATTGTTGATTTACAATGTTGTGTTAATTTCAGATGTACAGTGAAGTGGTTCAGTTTTATAGATATAAAAATATATATTATATAAAAATATATATATTACATACATACATATATATTCTTTTTTGAGATTCTTTTCCATTATAAGTTATTGAAAGATGTTGAATATAATAATAGTTCCCTGTGCTATACAGTGGGTCCTTATTGCTTATCTATTTGATATATAGTAGGGTGCATCTGTTAAACCCAAACTCCTAATTTATCCCTCATCACCCTCTTTCCCCTTTGGTAGCCATTAGTTTGTTTTCTATGTCTATGAGTCTGTTTCTGTTTGTAAATAAATTATTTGTATTATATTTTAGATTCCACCTATAAGTGGCATCATATTGTATTTGTCTCTGTCTGTCTGACTTCCTTTACTTAGTAGGATAATCTCTAGGCCCATCTCAGTGTTCTTAAATAAAATTTTATTGGTACACAGACAGAGCCCTTCACTGACATGTTGGCTATGGCCCATCCTGATTTAAATAATCAGCGTGACAATGAAGCTTGACTTGAGGACACACACACAGACACAGACACACACACAGACACATACACAGACACACAGACACACACACTCTCTCTCTCTCTCTCTCTCTCTCTGTTCTCCTAGAATCTCTCCAGTAGGGCTGCCTTGACACTGAACATTCCCTGGTGCATTTATCCCTTGGAGGGTGAAGCAGTATCATCAATAATGTAAACCCATCGGTGGTCTTGAAGTGACTGCACAAGGCCTGCGGGAATCAATTTCTATCTCTCAGAGATGTGTTAACCCCCACAGTCTCCTCTCAGGTACCATCCTCCTGAAGGAGGAGAAAACCAGCATTGCCCCCAGGCAATCCAGGAAAGGGGAATGTGGAAATCGCAAAGGCAAGAGGGACCAGCTGTGGGGAGATGAGAGTGAACACCTCTCCTTGTCTTACAAGAAGGGCCAGATCTGCCTTCTTAACACATCTGTCCCGAAACCCCAGCCAACCCTTAACTGCATCCCGTGGAGTTAATGTTGTGTGCTCCCAAGGGGGAAGCAGAATCGCAGTGAGTCCATAACTGAAGCTTAGGGCGAACTCCTGAGCCAGCTGGGAAGCAGGTGATGTGTGCTAAACCCCCTGTGCACTGGAGCCGCTCATTCTTAGCAGTGTGCCTTTTCTTGTGCTTTGCTGGCTGACCCGAGGTCCCCTGCCGCCTCTAATAGCCATTGAAGGTCTCCCCAGGAGACCAAACCAAATTGCCCTCACCCTTCCATTTCTTCCTGCTGCTCTTAAGCCACCTAGAATCTCTGTGTTTAAGTTATTCGCGCATAAAGCATTTTCTCATAGGTTATCAATTTGGCATAGTCATGTGACAATAAAACATCAATGGATGGGAGATAGATACATTTTAGCATAAAACAAATGTGGAAAGCAACATACTTTAGACATTGGATGAGTGTACTCTGGAATCAGTAACTTAGAATTGAATCCTACCTCTGTTACCTGCCAGCTATATGTGTTTGGTAAATTTAGAAATCTCTTGGAACCTCAGTTGCCTTTTCTTAAAACATGGGATGATGAATGTCTGATAGGATGGCTTTGAAGAAAGTGATTTTGTGTAACTTCCTAGCACAGTGTCCAACTCAGAGTTAGTGGTCTCTAAGTAGGACATGATAATAATGTTGTATTTCAGGTAACGAAGAGTTTTTCTATGAATTTGTCCTGGAATGGGAAGCATCTGAGTAACTTAGAGCTAGGAAGGTCACAGGAGCCATCGCTGCCCTTCCCTGGAAATATGTGCAGGTACAAATATACATGGGCTTCCCTGGTGGCTAAGCAGTAAAGTATCCACCTGCAATGCAGGAGACACAGGAGACATAGATTTGATCCCTGGGTTGGGAAGATCCCCTGGAGGAGAAAATGGCAACTCACTTCAGTATTCTTGCCTGGAAAATTCCATACAGAGGAGCCTGGCGGGCTATAGTCCATAGGGTCGCAATGAGTCAGATGTGACTGAGCAGCTGAGCACGCACACACACACATAAACTCACACACATTGGTCACTAGCTTCAAAGCCCCTCCCCTGAGCCTGGTATAATCGAATGGCAGCTTTAATATGTGATCTCACTTACAGCATCTATGGGGACTGACACTGACCCAGATGTTATTTTCAGCCTTGTTCTTCTTTTTCCTTTATCTTCATAAAATCAAGCAACCCTCCCACATATCCTTCATTTAGCAAATATTTATCAATCACTCACTGTGTGTTAGATTATACTAGGACCTGTCAGCAAAACAGACAAGGTCTGTTCCACAGTCCAGTTGGAAGCAGACAGACATTAATCAAATCATCATATACAGATTTACATTTTTAAGATCCCATCTTGCTTCAGTGAGGAGCATGGATCGAAGGCAGTGATGGAGGCAGGGAGGCCCCTTGGGAACCAGATAATTAATGGTGATCAGATGGGAGTTGCCCTGTAGGATGGAAGGAAATGGCCATGAATGATTGGAAGGTAGAGTCAAGAAGACCAGGTTAGGATTGGGTGTGAAGATGGACATAGTCAGGAATGACCCTTAGAGGCTGCTAAGTGTGGCCCTGTGGGGAGAGTGAGCCAGAAAAAGGCCAGGTTGTGAGCAAAAGCCATGCATTCCATTCGTATACCCAGAGGGGTTGCCAATCAGATGTTAGTTATCTGGGCCTTAGAAGGATTGTCCCTTCTCTTTGACACATTCAACCTGACCATTTACAATGGAAAAATGCATCCTTAATTCTTCTACATAGACATATGTGTAACCACACACAGGTAACACTCATCCTTTAAGTAAACATCATGAAAAACAGTAATTATTTCTTGCTCTGTGATAGCACATGATTCTGGGATCTGTTATGATGGAGCAAGTATATTTGATCCCTATAAAAAATGAAGGTTTTCTCCAAGGTGTCTTCTAAGCCTCTGGTTCACCCCTGATTCTCTGATTCAAAGATTCCCAATACTTCCACTGGACAATTATTCCCTGAGCAAAACAGTCACGCTGAATGCCCTTGAGTTTGCTGCCATGTTAAATAAATCCATTCATCTTTGAGAACCACAGTAGTTTGCGTGAGCTAAATTATTTTGCTCCCACTGTAATTGGGCAATTCTTAGCATATTGGACTCTGATTTTTTTGTCACTCTTATTGAGGTATAATTTACATACAATAAATTAACCCATTTGCACCGTGCAGTTCTTTGAGTTTCGAGAATTTGCCAGCATAATAGTGATACAGCACATTCCATCGGCATGTTGATGCTGAAGCTCCAATTCTTTTGGCCACCTGATGTGAAGAGCCAGCTCATTGGAAAAGACCTTGATTCTGGGAAAGATTGAGAACAGGAGAAGGGGTCAACAGAGGATGAGACAAGGCTAGATGGTATCTCCGCGGGATGCCTCGTGTGCTTCAGTCCATGGGGTTGTGAAGAGTAGAACACGACTTAGTGACAGAACAAATCCAATCACCCCATCGAGTTTTCTCAGGCCCCTTTACAATCAGCCCCTTTTCTGTACTCCCTGATCACTGACAACCCTTGACATGCTTCTTATCCCTATAGTTTTGCCTGTTCTAGAATTTTATGTAGTTGAAATCACTAAGTATATAAACTTTTCTGTCTCACTCAGCATGATGTATTTCAGAGTCATGAATATTGTTGCCTGAATCAGTAGTTTATTCCTTTTTATTGCTATGTGACATTCCATCTTATGGTTCTCTCACAAGTTACAAATGATGGGCATTTGGGTTCTCTCCAGTTTTAGGCAATTATGATTAAAGCTGCTGTTGATGTACGTATACAAGTCTTTATGTGGAAGTTCATTTCTCCGTAATAAATACCTAGGAGTGAAATTACTGACTCATAAGGTAAGTATTTGTGACTTTATAAGAATATTCCTAACCTGTTTTCCAAAGGAGTTGTGGCTCAGCTAGTAAAGAATCTCCCTGCAATGCAGGAGACTTGGGTTCAATTCCTGGGTTGGGAAGATCCCCTGGAGAAGGGAAAGGCTACCTACTCCAGTATTCTGGCCTGGAGAATTGCATGGACTGTATAGTCCATCGGGTGTCAAAGAGTTGGACACAACTGAATGACTTTCACTTTGTAACATTTACATTCTCCCTCAGCACCATAGGAGGGTTTCAGTTTTTCTAGATCTTCTCCAATCCTTTCTATTTATGGTATTCCACAGGGTATGAAGTGGCATCTCACAGTGGCTTTAATTTGCATTTTCCTAGTGATAATTTAGTTTGAATATATTTTTATGTTCTTATTTGCTACCTTTCATATACTTTGGTGAAGTGTCTGTTCAAAACTTTTGACTATTTGAATTATTTATTTAATTTCTATACCACATAATTGAATTTTAAGAGGTCTTCATATATTCTGGTGGGGAAGGCAATGGCATCCCACTCCAGTACTCTTGCCCGGAAAATCCATGGACAGAGGAGCCTGGTAGGCTGCAGTCCATGGGGTCGCTGAGTTGGACACGACTGAGCAACTTCACTTTCACTTTTTGCTTTCATGCATTGGAGAAGGAAATGGCAACCCACTCAAGTGTTCTTGCCTGGAGAATCCCAGGGACGGGGGGAGCCTGGTGGGCTGCTGTCTCTGGGGTCTTACAGAGTTGGACATGACTGAAGCGACTTAGCATATGTTCTGGATATGGATCCTTTAACAAATATGTTTTGTAAATATTTTCTCCTAGTCTGTAGCTTTCATTTTCATTTTTTTCCTAGTATCATTATTTTGTTTGGATATATATATTTAAAAATTAGAAAAATTTAAAATTGCTAAATTTAAATTTAGCAAAAATTGCTAAAATTTAGCAAAAAATTGCTAAATACACAGAACTTTACTATCTTAACCATTTTCAAGTCTACAGTTCAGTTGTGTTAAGTATATTCATACTACTGTGCAATCAGTCTCCAGAATCTTTCCAGTTTCTTTTAAAGTTCAAAAGTTTTTAATTTTGATGAAGTATAATATATTATTTATTTATTTTGCATTTTATACTGTTAAGTAATCCTTGCCTATTTAAGTAGACTCTGCTGAGCCCAAGGATTTTAAAATTCTTTTTCTGTTTTCTTCTGGAAGCTTCATAATTTTTCTTTTACACTTAGGTCTGTGATCATTTTGAGTTAATATTTGCATATGGTGTATTAGTTGCTCAGTCAGGTCTGATACTTTGCAACCCCATAGACTTGGCAGGCTCCTCTGTCTATGGAATTCTCCAGGCACCAATTTGGAAAATTGTTCATGGATTTCAACTGTCCATAGAATTCTCCACACAAATTTGCATATGGTGTGGAAGGATCTATATTCATTGTTTCATGTGTAAAAGTGAAAATGTTAGTTGCTCAGTTGTGTCCAACTCTTTGTGACCCCATGGACTGTAGCCTGCCAGGCTCCTCTGTCCATGGAATTTTCCAGGCAAGAATACTGGAGTGGATTGCCATTTCCTTCTTCGGGGGATCTTCCCCACCCAGGGATGGAACCTCGGTCTCCTGCATTGCAGGCAGATTCTTTACCATCTGAGCAACCAAGGAAGCTCTATAGTTAGCAATATAATATATTTAATATTTATATTACATATATAATATACATGCATTTAACCATATATAATAATCTATTTAACAGTAAAATATTTCTAATTTTTTCTGTGTATCTATATAATCAACTAGGGACTAAAAAAATCTTATGTTTTCTGAAAACTTTGTAACTTTCTCACATTGGTTAGCTTCCTTAGCTATTTCCTGTGGAAATCAGTGAAACTCTTATAAGGGGGAGGGGTCCGCTTTTGCCAATGAGGGAGCTGAGGCTTAGTGAGATCAAGCAGCTCTCTGTGTCTGTGCTCTTTCTACCCTGATGCTCTCAGAAGTAGCAAGGAGTGGAAGAAGCAGTGGTGTGGCTGTGCCCTACTTCCTAGCCAGTCTTAGGAGAGGAGTCCCCGTCTCCAGGGTTAGTGTGTCAGCTGGAAAGGAGAGGGGGCCTGAGACTCTGTTTTGTAGCTTCCTTTGAATTTTCCATATAGATAATCATTTAGCCTTCAAATGAAATCAGTTTTATTTCTTTCAACATTTATGCCTACCTATTTCTTTCCCTTGCCATATGGCACTGGCTAGAACTCCTAAGCCTTGTTAAAATGGGAGTGGAGACAGTAGCCTTCTTCATCTTGTTTCATATATTCTAAGATAAGCATTAAGTCTTTTAAGAATAATGTTAGATGTATTATTTTAGTAGATGTATTTTATCAGGTTGAGGAAGTATACTTTAATTTCTAGTTTGCTAAGAGTTTTTATCGAGTGGGTGTTAAAATGTTCAAAACCTCTTTTCTGTATACATTGAGGTAGTCATGGTTTTTTCTTTTTAGCCCATTAATATGGTGAATTGCACTGACTAATTTTCAAATGTCAATCCAACCTTTCATTTCTGGCACTAGCCTCACTTGGCAATGACATATTATCCTTTGAATGTATTGCTGAACTTAATTTGCTAAAATTTTATGAAATATTTTTATATCTATATATATTTTTTCTTTTTTTACTTTATTCTACTTTACAATACTCTATTGGCTTTGCCATACATCGACATGAATCCACCACAGGTGTACACAAGCTCCCAATCCTGAATCCCCCTCCCACCTCCCACCCCACATTGTCTCTCTGGATCATCCCCGTGCACCAGCCCCAAGCATCCTGCATCCTGCATCGAACATAGACCAGCGCCTCGTTTCTTACATGATAGTATACATGCTTCAATGCCATTCTCCCAAATCATCCC
>SJYV01004439.1:312502-349543 GCA_006410875.1 Neotragus pygmaeus | reverse complement strand
TGGGAGGGGGGTTCAGGGTTGGGAACTCATGTACACCTGTGGTGGAATCATGTCAATGTATGGCAAAATCAATACAGTATTGTAAAGTAAAAAATAAAATTTAAATAAAAAAATAAAATATTTTCCAGTTTCTATTATTATTTCTTCTTTGAACAATGGCTTATTTAGAACTGTGTTGTTTGATTTTTAAATATTTAGCATTTTCCAGATTTCTTTCTGTTACTCTGTCATTGACTTTTAGTTTAATTCTGTTCTGTTTAAAGAATATACTTTGCTTGGTTTCAGTTCTTACAAATTTGTTGGAAGTTGTTAATTTATGGTCCAGACCATGGCCTGTCTTGGTAAACATTCCATGTGCACTTCAAAGAATTTGTATTCTGCCGTAGTTGGGTGGAGTGATCTATAAAGCTGTTTAGGTCACGTTGGTTGACAGTCTTGTTCATGTTTTTTCTATCTTATTATTTATATACTTTTTATTTATTATTAAGAGAAGGATGTTGAAATCTCTAATTATAATAGTGGATTTGTCTATTCTCTTAGTTTTACCATTTATTGCTTCCTCTACTTTGATATTTTGTTACTAGGTTCATAGTATCTTTTTGTCCTCTTGATGAACTGACTGCTTTAACTTTATGTTCAGCTCAGTTCAGTCCCCCAGTGGTGTCTGACTCTTTGTGAGCCCATGGACTGCAGTGCATCAGGCTTCCCTGTCCATCACCAACTCCTGCAACTTGCTCAAACTCATGTCCATTGAATCGGTGATGCCATCCAACCATCTCATAACATTATGTAATGCCCCCTTTTCTCCCTGTTAATATTCCTTGTTTAGAAATTTACTTTGAATAAGATAAATGTTACTTTGACAGCATTCTTTTGATTGGTGGTTGCATGCTATATCTTTTTCTGTCTTTTTACTTTTGTTCTTTTCTGGCCTCAAATGGTTTCCTCTCATATGTGCACAGATCAGTATTCTGCCAAAGAGTCAAGGGAACCTTCTACAAATCCCAACTACCTTGACCTTCTCAAACTCCACACTGTTTCTTCAGCTCAGTGGAGCCACCAGACTGTTTGGTTTCCTCTCACTGAACTCTGAACTCTCTCTAGGAAATAAGCTACAAAATTCTAAGGCTCACCTCACAAAAGAAGCTATAAATTTGTAAGGCTTCTTTTCTTTCAAGGGTATTTCCTTTGTGCTGTGTGTTGTTCAATGTTTGAATATATTAGTTTATAGTTATCAGATGTAAAATTTGCATTGAGTATTCCATTATAGCCAGGAGTAGAAATCATAGATTTTACTTTATTTGTATATATCTGTAGCTACATGTAAAAGGGATCAATTATTACATATCTTACTGTAACATTTTTTTGAATGTTCAAAACACTTTGTTAATGTTAAGCTTGGAGCTATTTATTTTTCCCTTTCAGCAGTTCTTACTTTTAGGGGGTTATGGATTCATTAGAGAATCCATGGGCCATTTTCACTACAATATATGCACATGGTCATACAAACACATTAACATGTAGATTAAAAAGTACCCAATATCTAAATCTCTCCTGTCGACCTAGGAGGAATATTTGTTCTCCAGGTAAGAAATTTCTCTAATTCTTATTAGCTTTGTGTGTTACTTTGGTGACCAGAAAAATTTGTAATTTCTTCCCTGCCCTACCTTTCAGGGTTATTGTGAAAGGTCACAATGTGTTATGGAAGCATATTGCATTTTTTTTTTTACAATGGTTTGCTCTTACTATTCTTACTATCATTATCATTTATAGTGGCTAATTCTTGTAAAAATTTAGTTTTTTCTTAACTTTATAAGAAACTTGTACACATACACACATAAATGTGTACATACATATGCAAGTACACACATAATTTATTTTTTAAAAGGATTTACAACAGTGTAACCACCTATTTGCACTGAAACTGTAGTTTTTATTCTCTAATTTCTCCTCTCAATTTTGTATTAATATCTCCTGGTCGAGTAGTCGTCCAACACATTTATGCAATCTTTGCATCGATTTGCAAGTAAGTGTTGTGTAATGTGCTTTGTGACATTCATTTTTCTGTGCTATTAAAATCAATAAAGATGCAATTTATGGAATTATCTTCATTGGGTATGTCTCTGAACTAGTTTCATTTTGTTATTCGGTATTGGCTATGTTCTTTAATAATGCAGGAACGTGCCTGGGCTTCAGGCTAGCCCTGTGCTGTTTTTCTTTCTTCCTTTCCCTCTGTTAGCAAGAAAGAAACCATAGCTGCCTCTGCCCCCAACACCCCACATGCATGTCTATGTTATGCCCATCTTCATGTTGTTCTATCTCCTTCTGATCCACCTCTCCGTCCTTTTCCCTTGCCATTTATTGCTGTGCTCCATTCCAGTTACTGCCCATCCAGAGTTCTGTTTCTCCTGCTCTTCAAATAGTGGGATCCCTCCCAACCTTTTTAAAATTTTTGTTTTGCTTTGGCTGCTCTGGGTCTGTGTTGCTGTGCGTGGGCTTTCTCTAGTTGCAGGGAGCTGGGGCTACTCTCCAGTTGCAGCGCATATGGGCTTCTCATTGCAGTGGTTTCTCTTGTTGTGGAGCATGGGCTCCAGGCTCATGAGCTTCAGTAGCTGTAGCACATGGGCTCAGTAGGTGTGGCTCACAGACTCTAGAGTGGGGACTTAGGTAGTTGTGGCATGCAGGCTTAGTTGCCCTGTGGCATGTGGAATCCCCCCAGACCAGGGATCGAACCTGTGTCCCCAGCATTGGCAAGCAGTGAATCCCTTCCAACCTTTATGTTCAGTTTGAGGCACACCTCCTCCAGGGAGGCTTCCCAAACACCTGGACCCATGGCCATCTCCCTCTCCTCAGAATTCTTAGACGATGAACTCCTATATTGGCCTATTCTAGTTCCAGTGTAACAAAAATCTCCAAAACAGGTTGTTAACTTAAGAAACATTTAGAAATAATATGACTAGTCATGCCATTTATAATTTAAAAATAAATCCCACTAAAATCTATATATTTCTGTGGATTTGTATTATGGAATGTATATATTTCCTTCTAGTAGTAATGCATGTCACATAACAGAGAGATTCTAGACAAGTCAGTGAACAAGGTGACAATTTGGATGCAGTCAAAAATTTATTTCTCAAATTCCTCAAGAAAAAGCCACTTTGGAATCCGACTGTGTCTTTATGTCACATGCAGTTTAGTATTCTTTCCTGCTGTGTTTGATCTTTCTCCAAGCAGCAGATGAAGACGGCAGATTTCATTCAGGGGGCCACTGTTCAAGCAAAATGAAGGATGTGTCTTTACGATGCTCATATCATGGCAGGCCATCCAGAGCTGAGACCAGGCAGCGTTTCCCTGCAGAAGCATCTAACATGTAGGTCAGGACAGTCGATGTTGGGTAACCCTGTGCAAGATTTAGCATCCCTCCCTCACTGCCCTGGGTGTTTACTGCCACCATTCACTTGCTTGCATGCACAAATATTCTTCCAATTATTCCTCAATGCCTCCCAGGGGGCAGTGCTTCCCTTGTCTGAACACCGACGGAATGACGTTACATCTTCTAGCTCATTCTCACTCTTGTGTAGGCATTTGCTCACTGAATGCAAGGCCACTGAGAGGAGTCCACTGCTCTATTTGTTTAAACAGGATTTGGTTTTCACTTTTTCTTTCTGAGCCTCCATAATTGAATTCATATAAACTATATGCACCAAGGGTATCACCCTCCTGCTGCAGTTATCTGTTGCTTTATGACAAACTATATGAAACATAGAGACCTAAGACAACTCCATTTTATTAAACTCATGGATTCCGTAGAGCAGGAGGCCACACAAGACCTAGTGACTTGCTTCTGCTCTACAGTGTCTAGCGCTTTAGGTCAGAAGACTTGAAAGGCTGAGTTAGATGCAATGTCTCGGGGCTGGAATTATCTAGAGGCATCTTCATTCACTTATCTATCTCCTGAGCTCCTGGGATTTGAGAAGAACTCCAGGGCTGGATTGAGGCGGAGTAGTCCATCCCACCCAAAGGGGCTAGAGCACTTACATGTGGCCTTTTAGGGGAGGAAAGATGTTTTTCCTCTACCTTCTTTGGCTCATTGTCTGGGGGGCCTGTGGATTAAACTGACAAGAGACAGATTAGCAAGAGAAAAACAGAGTTTATTAACACATGCAGTGTGCCTGTATGTGGGAGAAACTCAGTGCCAAGTAACTCAAAGGAGTGGTTAGGACTTGGGGTGTACACAGCATCTTAACAAAGAAGAGCACATTTATAAAGAAGTGATAAGAAGTGATGAGACAAAGGGTTTAGGCCTCTAGGGCTGCAAATTGAGCAAAGATAAATATATGGGGAACTAATGGAAGAGAAGAGCTATTTTAGAAAGGATTGTTGTGCTATCCTTTCAGTGCTGCCTCTGGGCAAAGAGCTGGAGCTGTCTGTCTCTAGTGATTGAGTCTAAGCCTATTATGAAAATGCAGGGGGCAGAGAGCCTCTCCTCCTATTTTGCAGTGTCATATTATGATTCCTTACAGCTTCCTCATGTGACTTGGGGCTCCTTACAACGTGGCAGCCTCAAACTAACAAACAGGAGCTCCATGGTCCCATATGATCCAGCCTTGAAAGTCACGCAGCACTAGCTGATAGCTCTGGTTCAGAGGATTTCTCTCTACCTGAAAGATGTTGATATTGTGCAGATGGTGGTAGTAAGCACCAGTCCCCAGTTACAGAATAATGTGTCTGTTGATTATGCAGGAACTTTCTCCATCTGATTTACTCTTTATTTTTTGAATCAAACTTGGATTATGGAATGCTTTGCTGTCTCTCGTATCCAGTCAGTTGGCTAAATATGGCCTTCAGATGTGTTTATCTTGGCCAGCAGTTTGAGTTAATATCCAGAAAAGTTCAGTTAAGCCATTTGAAGACTTTGGCAAATTCAGGCAAAGAAGCAAAATCAGTTCCTCAGATGTGTTAAGAGCTTATCTTCTTCTACAGCTTCTTGGACATGAAAATGGTGTCCCTTGGGCACGGTGGTATGGCATGACAGTAGTGGCAGTAGGGACTATAATAAAAATAATGGTAACTAGTGTGTGTTGAATGTGCCAGGACATTTGGAGGAATTTATATGGGTTGGCAAAGAAGTTCTTTGGGGTTTTCCTCTAACGTATGACAAACGCGAACGAATTTTTTGTCCAATCCAATATTATCTCACTTGACCCTCACCACAATACTTTGGCCACCTGATGCAAAGAGCCAACTCACTGCAAAAGACTCTGATGCTGGGAAAGATTGAAAGCAAAAGGAGAAGGCAGTGACAGAGGATGAGATGGCTAGATAGCATCACTCACTCAACAGACATGAATTCGAGCAAACTTGGGGAAATACCACAGAACAGGGAAGCCTGGCATGCTATAGTCCGTGGGGTCACAAAGAGTTGAACACAGCACAGTGACTGAACGGCAACAAAATAATTGTGTATGTTGGATTTTTAAATTACTATTCTTACTTTGCAAAAGAGGAGACTGAGGCCCCAAGATGTTAACTTGCTCAAGGCCTCCTAGCCAGCCTAGAGCTGGCTCCTGATGCTGCATGTCTTACCTTCAAGACTCTTACATCCCCTTCTGATGGCAGTGTCTTCTAAAACTTCAGCATATCATCCCTGGATGAAGACCGAGGGTGTGGCTCGCTGGAAGGCATATGCCCATTGAAACCCCCTTCCAAACACAATAGGGCTGTTCACGCAGTTTTCAGTAGGCGATTAAATGGATTTTATTTTGCCAGTGGTTAATGAGGATTGAATTAAACTCTGCAGTTATCCTCTGTTCCTTTGATGCTGAGTCTCCCTTTGCAGTAAGACAAACAGCAGTCACAGTTGCAACATTATGTGAATGACCGCAAGGAAAAGGGTTGCTGTGGGCAACCTGGGAGGTTGAGAAACTGACTCTATTCTCCTGTGTTTCTGCTTCTGGCTTACCTTCAAAATGCCCTCCAGTATCACCTGCCCAGAACCATTACCCTTTATCTCTCCTTTACATGATTTGCTCCTTCATAATTGCTCAAGGGTTGGGGCCCTTTGGCCTCCCCTCTTGGAGCTTCATTCAGACTGTGCCTTTAAGTTCTTACAAACAAATCATGCATTATGGACACCGCTGAGTTTCCCTGGGGCTCTCCAGCTGCCTCATTACCCAAGGCCTATCTTTGATTTACTTCAATTTATAGTCTCTCATATATACCTTTTGTTTCCTCCCTCTCTGGGGAATGAACAGGGCTGCAGTGGGAAGTCAAGCCAGGCAGCCCATGGGGTCACAAAGAGTCAGAAACGACTGAGTGACTGAACCACAACAACAAAAGGGAAGGAAGGGGAGCGAGTAGCGACGTGCTGCCTGTGGGATAGACACACCAGGCACATAGAATTCAAAGGGCAAGGGAGGGGAGAATTTTCTATCTGCTCATTAGCCCTATGTGTCGGGGTGTTTACCATCTCTTAAATGGGGATTCAGAGTTTGGGACCTGGGCTCGGGCTTGAGGCATCACCCGCACTTGGGATTTAATTGGGCAGCCTCCCTGTGACTGCTGCTGCTGCTAACTGGGCCTCCCTAGTAGCTCAGAGGATAAAGCATCCGCCTGCAATGCAGGAGACCCAGGTTCAGTCCCTGGGTCAGGAAGATCCCGTGGAGAAGGAAATAGCAACCCACTCCAGTATCCTTGCCTGGAAAATCCCGTGGACAGAGAAGCCTGGCAGGCTACAGTCCATGGGGTCGCAGAGTTGGACATGGCTGAGTGACTAACACACACCCACACACCCTGTGAGAGTTTTCCTAGAAAAGTGACATGAAATACCTGCTTTGAGGTTTGAAGAGCAGAGGTCAGTAACAACGGAAGCCAGGTCCCTTGGCTGGCCAACAAGAGTTTTAATCTAAGAATAGCCTTTGTGTGTCAGATTCTGGGAACACTAGTCTAAGGGTAGAGCAGGAGAAGAATCAAATCTGGAAAAGCGCAGGCTCAGTCCATCCGTCCTCCCTTCCTCCCTCCTCCTTTCCTTCCTCCAACACCCTCTTCTCCTTACTCTCTTTTCAGAATGGATTTCTTTGGAGATGGATATAAAGCAATGGAGGAATAATCACATGAAAGCCGCATCTGCAGCCAACATAATAGCAGTAATGATACCCACCACTGCTCCTGACCCCTACCATCTCACCAGTTGCTAGCACCTGCCCCCCTGCCAGCCCCGGGATACTGCACTATCCCTGTTGGTTCCTTAGGTCCTGACCTCACAAGAATACATAGTCTTTTATGAAAGGCTCTTAAAAGCCCCTGCTTGAGCTGGCTGGCTGTGTCCCGCCAGGAACTTCAATGAGACGCAGAGTCAGTAGATGGTAGAACTGGGATTGCAGCCCAGAAGCCTGACTTCAGAGAGATGCTCACGTGTTGGAAGATCCCCAAGACCACCTCCAGGTGCAGTGATTTTCCAGGAGGGCTCACAGGACTCCACCTAGTCATATTCATGGGTGTGATTTATTACAGCAAAATGTAGCAAAGCAAAATCTGCCCAGGAGAAAGGTTCATGGAGTGTCATCTAGAGGAAACCAGGCACAAACTTCTAAGAGTTTCTCACAATGGAGTCCCACAGGACACACTTAATTTCCCAGCACTGAGTCGTGACATGTGGGAAATGTCAACCCAGGAAGCTCCTTAGAGACTCAGTGCTCTGGGATTTTTATAAGGGCCTGTTCATGTAGGGACTTGGGCTTCCCTGGTGGCTCAGTGGTCAAGAATCAGCCTTCTGGGGTGGGAGATACAGGTTCAATCCCTGGATCAGGATGATCCCCTGGAGAAAGAAATGGCAGTCCATTCCAGTATTCTTGCCTTGAAAACCCCATGGAGAGAAGCCTGGCGGCTCCAGTCCATGAGGGTGGCAAAGAGTCCTATATGACAGCAACTCAACAACAGTACGGAGGCACTCCCTATCTGTACCCAGATTCCAAACTCTTAGAAGGAAACCAGGTGTTCAACCTAGACTGTATTGTTTGCATGAACAGTTTAAGCACAGAGAACCACTTTTATCATACAGGAAGCTTTGGAACTATCTCCAAATCTCAGCTCCCAGATGTTAGCCAACGACCAACCTTGTAAGTAGGATTTTCAAAGTAGAGCAGTCACTCCTGCTATATTAATGCCTCTCCACAGCTCATAACCACTACATACTATTTATTAAGTGTTTATTATGTGCAAGGTACCGCATCAGTCTAAGATCATGGCATTTGGTCCCATCACTTCATGGCAAATAGATGGGGAAACAGTGGAAACAGTGACAGACTTTATTTTTTTGGGCTCCAAAATCACAGCAGATGGTGACTGCAGCCATGAAATTAAAAGACGCTTACTCCTTGGAAGAAAAGTTATGACCAACCTAGACAGCATATTAAAAAGTAGAGACACTACTTTGCCAACAAAGGTCTGTCTAGTCAAAGCTATGGTTTTTCCAGCAGTCATGTATGAATGTGAGAGTTGGACTANAGCAGATGGTGACTGCAGCCATGAAATTAAAAGACGCTTACTCCTTGGAAGAAAAGTTATGACCAACCTAGACAGCATATTAAAAAGTAGAGACACTACTTTGCCAACAAAGGTCTGTCTAGTCAAAGCTATGGTTTTTCCAGCAGTCATGTATGAATGTGAGAGTTGGACTAAAAAGAAAGCTGAGCACCAAAAAATGGATGCTTTTGAACTGCAGTATTTGAGAAGACTCTTGAGAGTCCCTTGGACTGCAAAGAGATCCAACCAGTCCATCCTAAAGGAGATCAGTCCTGAATATTCATTGGAAGGACTGATGCTGAAGCTGAAACTCCAATACTTTGGCCACCTGATGTGAAGAACTGACTCATTTGAAAAGACCCTGATGCTGGGAAAGATTGAAGTTGGGAGGAGAAGGGGATGACAGAGGATGAGATGGTTGGATGGCATCACCGATTCAATGGACATGAGTTTAAGTAAGCTCTGGGAGTTGGAGATGGACAGGGAGGCCTGGCGTGCTGCAGTCCATGGGGTCGCAAAGAGTCGGACATGACTGAGTGGCTGAACTGAACTGCATCAGTCATCTCTTTGAATCATGCACATACACGCTATTTTGGTCTCCTTTTGCAGATGAAAAATTTGAGATGATTATCTTGCTCAATTATTGATTATCTTGAGATTGATACAGCAACCAAGTGGGGAAGGCAGGATTCTGGCTAATCTGACTCCAAAGTCTATTGAAAGGTTGTTGGGGGTGGAGGTAAGGAGGGAATGAAGGCCGAGGTAGGGAGAAAATGAAAATAATAGTTCTTTCCAAGTAACAATAGTATGATTTCTGGTCTCTTCTTTGGGCATTAGTATCATCTGTTTTTCTTCCTCAATAGGCATACATTATTTACTCAGAAAAGTTTAAAATAATTTGATGTAGAATTTTTGGTGAGTCTCCTTTAATATATAAACAAACCCAATTATAAAGGCAAATGAACTGTCAGGATGCAAATGAATGCGGCTAAATTACTTGAAGCCAGTTTGTTCTCTTGAACAGGTTAAACAAGTTCTTTACTATGCTTGTTTACACGTTGTGTTTGTTTAGCAAAACCTTTTTTCCAAGATAGGGTAGAAGTAAACGGCAGCTTCACTAGCTGAATTAGCTCAGAGGGGATAATCACTGTAAGTAAAGATCTTTTACCAATCCCCAATGCTCCCAAGCTTTAGGTATTGTAAAATATCATAAAAAATGATTTCGTACCAACTTGAGTGAATGAGGTCCTGGTGTCATTCAAATGGGATATTATTTCATGGAAGTTTTACAGATAATTCAAGAAAAGATGGACTTCCCAGGTTGTGCTGGTGGTAAATAACCCACCTGCCATTGCAGGATCGCAAGAAATGCGGGTTCAATCCCTGGGCTGGGAAGGTTCCCCTGCAGAAGGGAATGGCAACTCACTCCAGTATTCTTGCCTGGAAAATCCCATGGACAGAGGAGCCTGGTGGGCTACAAGCTCAGAGTAGAGTCAGACAGGAATGAAGCGAATTAGCACGCACGCAAGGAGTAACAGACTAGCTAGACCCAAAGCACCCTTTCAACAGCACAAAATCCAATGTCCCAAGGAAGCCACACGGTGTCCCAACACAGTTTATCTGCCCACAAGGGCCTCCGTGTGCTGCTCAAAATTGAGGATCCTTGTTCATTCAATCTGACAGAGACCTGGGAGAGACTGGGTGAGTTCACTTCCTGTGAGCCTCTGTGAGTCTTTGGGTTTGCAGACCACTGCTGTGTTCTTTTGTAACTGAAAGTGGAGTCTGGCTGCTTGATATTCACAAGCCCTTAAACAGGCCAGGCTGGTGGAAAAGAAAGTTTATTTCATTTCAGAGGCCAGCAACTAGGGCAAAAGGAAAGGCCTGTCCAGGACTCAGCACCCTGACAGTCAGGGGCAAGAGATTTTATAGACAGAGGGAGGGGGCTACATGCAGAAAGAGCACACTCAGCCCTGACAATCATCTTGAAATTGGTCATCAGGGGTCTGACCTGTGCCATCTCGACTGTTTTGAGTACAGTTCGTCTTCAGTTCCATGCTCAGTTTATTCCCATTACTTTGAGGCCAGTTCTCAGAATTCTCACGGCTGTAGTCTGATCATCATGTAGTTAACTTCTTCCAAGTGGTGGGGGATTCAGTATTTACAAGACAGCCCTCAGGATGTGGCTGAGAGTATGATCCATGGCCCTTGAGGAGGAACTTAAAGTCCTTGACTGAGCTTAATGACTACATTATTATCATTTGGTCTCCTTTGACGATTTTGTTTTGGCATGTTCTTGCTTCTCTGATTAAACTACTTTGGCCAAAGTTTTTCCACCAACAAAAGTCAGGCAGAGGATGTGGGGGACAAGGACCATAGGGTCCTGCTCCTTTTCACTTTGCCCAGTGGCCACCATGTCCACCCAGGTCGACCCCTATCTCCCCAGTTGGCATCTCGGTCTAGGGTCTCTCATCTAGGCGCCTTGGGGGCCTCTGTGGTGAATTCTGTGCATCCCTGTGTATTAGCTTTCCAGGGCTGCCATAACCAGGTACCCCAACTGAGCAGCTTAAACCACAGAAATGTATTTTCTCATAGTTCCAGAGGCTAGAAGCCTGAGGTCAAGGTGTCAACAGGGTTGGTTTCATCCCGAGGGCGCTCTCCTTAGCTTCTAGACGGTTCTCTTCTCCCTGTGTCTTCACATGGCCTTCCCTCTCTGTAAGGCTGTCCCTGTCTCCTTATAAGGACACCAGTCCTGTTGAATTATTGTTCACCCCAATGACCTTATTCTATCTCTTTAAAGATCATATCTTCAAATGCAGTCATATTCCAAAGTCCAGGGCTTAGAATTTCAACATGTGAATCTGGTGGGGAGGACACAGTTCAGTTTATTAACAGCTACTTTAACAGATTCGTATAAGTTTTATAAATGTAGGCAAAATAAGTTTATAATGCTACAGCTCTGTAGGTCAAAATCTGACCTGGATCTCACAGGGCTAAAATCAAGGTATGGCAGTTCATTTCTCTAGGCTTTGCACAGCATCTGTTTCTTTGCCTCTTCCAGCTCCTCGAGGGACCTTTTCTCCATTTTTAAATCCAGCAACAGCAGGTGAATCCTTCTCAGATCATATTATTCCAACCCCTTCTGCAGTCCCTCTGCCTCCTGTTCTGGCTCCCTCTTCCACTTTTATGAACCGCGATTACAATGGGGCCACCTGACAATCCAGGATACTCTTAGGGTCAGCTGATTAGCAACCTTAATTCCATCTGCAACTTTAATTCCCCTTTGCCATGTAACCCAACATAGTCACTGATTCTAAGGATTAGAACATAGGCATCTTTGGGGGCCATTATCCTGCCAAGCATACCAGATTACCTGTATGGTTTAACCCTGATTGTCTCTCTCTGTTAAAGCTTGCCAAATGTAGGGAAAATCCCTTTACTTCATGGGCAGACAGGAAAAAAAGAGAACCTTATTAACAAAGATTTTGTTGGACTGCCCTTGTAGGGCTGTGGGGATTTTAGGAGAGAGCAAGTCTCCACTAACTGCAGCATTGTAATGATTTGCTAGGGGTGAGTGGTTTCTGCACGCCAGATGGGGTGTAACTCATTGGAGCCNAAGATTTTGTTGGACTGCCCTTGTAGGGCTGTGGGGATTTTAGGAGAGAGCAAGTCTCCACTAACTGCAGCATTGTAATGATTTGCTAGGGGTGAGTGGTTTCTGCACGCCAGATGGGGTGTAACTCATTGGAGCCGGTGCAGGAGAGAGGAGCCCCGCCCTGGAGCTGGTGGGGAGGGAGTGCGCCATATCTGCACCACGTGACCAGCTCCTCTCCCCTAGGACCCTGTGTGTCTTCCAGGGCTGGATGAGTCCATCTTCTTCTCTTGGCTCTGCCCCTACTCGAACTATGCAGACAACTTCTCTCCTCCGGAGGGAAATGATTTGCCTTAGGTAAGCATTTATCCACTTTGCTCCTGAACACCCTCCTGAGGAGCACATTGACACACAAGTGGGTACATTGATGGGGAGAAAAAAAAACGGTTTCCTGCCATCTGGTTTAGAAAAGGTGATGAGAGAGCAGCTCCCTGCTCTTGCTGTTGCTGTGGAACAGAATCTCAGAGCTGGAATCAAAGAAGAGATGGGGAGCCTTGGGTCATGAATAAAATACCCAGGGCCTGGGCTCTTAATGGCCAACCTAGAGCCTGAACCCCAGGTGTCCTGACTACAACCTTCATAACAGGTTTCTAAAGTCATTTAGTATCAACCTTGTGACCATTCAATTTAAAGGTTGTTTGTCTAAACAATCTGTCTTGTTTGTTATTTTTCAGAGCAGGTAACTGGTTTCTTTTTCCCTCTTGAAGGAACAAATCATTTGTTATGTGTTTGTTGAATGGTTTCATTTTATTCCTAATGCATTTTTACTTTTTATCTAAATCAGCTTTCCTTTTGCCCTCATTCCTGAAACTATGTTTTATCTGCACCCCCCCCCGCCTCCTTTTTTGGCAGTTGTGTGTATTTTGTTAAGTCTGTTCATTTCTTGGGAGCCTGAGGTAGACTATCATTAGATAAATGAATTTAATATCTCCCTCTTCTGTGCAGGGCGGTCTTGTTTGAACTCTTGTAGCACCGTCATCTTTCTGTGTCTCATTGTTCCTCTATTGTGCTTTTCAGAATTCACTACATGCCAAGTTCTGTGCTAAGCAGGAAACCAGACCCTTGCCATCTAGGAGGGATCAGTCTGGCAGGAAGAGAAGAGGATAATTGAAACAGTCACATGTATGAGCTCATAGTTACAGACCGGGAGACGCGATCTGAAGGAAGGAGTGGGGATTCTTGAGTGTGTGTAACAAAAGGAACCAATCTGTTCTGGGGGTTGAGACTGGGAAGTGGTCTTTTGGTGGCAGAGTCCTGTTTGGAATGCCAGATAAGCTGCAGCCCCCAAAAGGAGCTCGTGAGAAATTGAAATCACAGTTGGATTTGAAGCGATGAGAAGGATATTTATAACCTAATAAATGACTTCTGTTCTTCATCTCCTCACCACTCACCCTCAACCCACCACCCACTTGCCATGTGCCGTGCAGCAATTTTTTTGGCATAAAATATTTGAAATTGACTTAAGCACTATGACATAGCCACCTAATGTTTTGGAGAGAAAAGCAATAGAAGATGGGAACATTAGGGGGGAAATGTTCCACATGGAATTCTTTAACCTGCTATAAATGAAACCAGGTAGCCTGGGCAGAAAATACCTAAATTCACTTCATTTGCAAATCTGAGCAGTTTCTGAGGATTCTCCAATCCTCCCAACAAAGCCCAATACCACTCTGACCCCCACTGCCTTTCCTTTCTGGTATTTTCAGAGCAAACAAAGGGATGTGTCTCCGCAATCCCCAGGTGGCTCTAGAAAATGGATTTAACAGTTTCAGGGGAGGGGGAGGCAGGGGCTCAGCTGAAAGTTGTTATGTATTTAGAATAGTCTCCAGGAAAGCTAGCCAGTGTCTATATGTGGCTGCTTGATGTATTCCATTTGTAGTGATCCATGCCCCTTTTCTCAGCCTGCCTCCTGCCAGCCCCCATTCCCTGCCTTTGAG
This sequence comes from Neotragus pygmaeus, assembly GCA_006410875.1. Classification (NCBI taxonomy): domain Eukaryota; kingdom Metazoa; phylum Chordata; class Mammalia; order Artiodactyla; family Bovidae; genus Neotragus; species Neotragus pygmaeus. The sequence continues at coordinate 335,434 of SJYV01004439.1, read as the reverse complement.
AACTGAATCCTGTAGCTGCTCAGGGTCACCCTCCATGAACCCAGCCCCCAAAATGTCCCCTTCCTCTTTTGTCCTCTCTGCATCCAAGCTCCCAATTTTCAGTAGGATCAATACTGAGAATAAAATATATTTTATTTTATATATTTATTATTATTATTTTGAGGATCTCAGCTTTATTAGAATTCATTAGGCTTCTCAGGTGGCTCAGTGGTAAAGAATCCACCTGCAATGCAAGAGACGTGGGTTTGATCCCTAGATCAGGGACATCCCTCAGAGAAGGGAATGACAGCCCACTCCAGTATTCTTGCCTGGGAAATCCAGTGGGCAAAGCCTGGTGGGCTATAGTCCATGAGGTCACAAAGGAGTCAGACATGACTTAGTGACTAAACAGCAGCAAGACTTTAGTAAGCCAGAAATGGAAAAAACAATATTCCTTAACATGACAGAAAGGGAAACTACCGGAAATCAGTAGCATACTTAATGTTAAATTATTAAAAGCATTCCCATAAAATTTAAGACCAAGACAGAAATGTCCATTGTTTTTGATATTACTCAACATTATACAGAAGGTCCAAGATGATACAAAGAAAGTTTACTTTTTGGAAAGGAAGAATCAAAATATTGTTAGTTGCAGGTGTTGCAGTTATATACCTAGAAAAGAGTTAACTGAAAAACTATTATAATGAAAAAGAGAATTAAATAGCCAGTATAATATCAACATATAAAAATCAATAATAATCCTACAGACCAATAATACATGACCAAAACTCATAAAAGTTAAAAATTATTTCCAATAGCAACTAAAAGCTATAAAATACTGTACATATACACCTTGAAGTGGTTAAAGAGGTAAATTTTTTGTTTGTATTTTTCATAATTAAGAAATTTAAAACTACATATGATTTAAATGAACTTAAAAAAGCAACACCTATATGAAGAAAGCTCTAAAGGATTACTTAAAAGCTAAACAAAGGGAGAGAATCACACCATATTCCTCAATACTGTTGTTGTCTAGCATTATAATTATGTAAAACTGATTTTATATCGATCTCCACAGAGGTTTGATAACTGGTAACCCCATCATTCTTGGAGGGGTATTTTCACTTTGGCTAAATAGGTAAACCCAAGTGAGTCTCCCTTTGGTGGGGTTCTAAAAGGTGTGGGGGCCATATTTTAAGATAAGTTTTCTGTGAAGCCCTAAAATGGGAATCTTGTAACCTCTGCCTGTGTTTGGTGAACATCAGTGGGATCGGGGCAGACAGAGTAAGTCCCTTTTTGCTTGGTTTTCGATGGTCCACTTACCTGTTTCTCTTCTCCATTCCTCCTTCTCACTCTTGCTGTCTTTTTCCCACCACCTGTTCTCAGAAGTGCATGCTATAGGCTGACTGGTCATCGTTAGAGAATTTTCTTCCTGGCCCATTCAGCGCCCAAGTGAGAGGTCTGGTGTTTCCTGAATCTGAGAGCCTTCCTCAGGTGAGCGACACCATCCCACCGTCTTATTTCAGCACTTGGAACTGGTGTGGGCTGCAAGCTGTCAGGAGTCAACCAGAACCAGCAATGGTCACAACTGCTCCATCATTTCCCATTAGTCCAAGATCTCTTTTTATCTGCTTTGTTTTCTTGCATCAAGATCCTTCTTCACAGCAGGAAGATCTTATTAAAGTATTTCCTTTTTTAGAATACTGGAGTGGGTAGCCTTTCCCTTCTGCAGGGGATCTTCCCAATCCAGGTATCGAACCCAGGTCTCCTGCTTTGCAGGTGGATTCTTTATCACCTGCAAAGGATCCGTCTGCAGTGTGGGAGACCTGGATTCAATCCCTGGGTTGGGAAGATCCCCTGGAGAAGGGAATGACTACTCACTCCAGTATTCTGGCCTAGAGAATTATGGACTGTATAGTCCATGGGGTTGCAATGAGTTGGACACAACTGAACGACTTTCAATGGCTGAGATGAACACATTTGAAGAACTTAGGGGTAGGAGCTGAAGGAGAGGGACATATGGTGTGTGGTCTCCTTGTCAGCACTGCAGTTCCTAGCCAGGCTTCTACTCAAGGCCATTTGATTTATCAAATAATTCAGGAGTGTGATCCTGGGATGACACTGCTTAAGATGAGTAGGATGGCGATCCTTCAAAATGGTGTTGGGGGAAACTGTTGCTAAACCAGATCAAAGCACATAAATTCATGATCTGTGTATGCTGTGGGCTTCACAGGTGGCTCAGTGGTGAAGAATCTACCTGCCAATGCAGAAGACACCAGAGACATGGTTCAATCCCTGGGTTGGGAAGATCCTCTGGAGGAGGAAATGGCAACCCACTTCGGTATTCTTGCCTGGAGAATGGCATGGACAGAGGAGCCTGGTGGGCTCCATGAAGTCACAAAGAGTTGGACATGAGCAAGCACATGCATGTCCTTCCTATGTATGCTGTGCTGTGTGGCCCAGAGAAATTGAGCCTGCTGATGACTATCCAAGTAGGAAAGGCAACAAGGTAACTGTAAATGTAGCCTGATCGCCTGATGTGGAAGCTGAATCTTCAATACTCAGGCCACCTAATGCGAAGAGCCAACTCATTGGAAAAGACCCTGATGCTGGGAAAAATTGAGGGCAGGAGAAGGGGACGACAGAGGATGAGATGGTTGGATGGCATCACTGACTAAGTGGACATGAATTTGAGCAAACTCTGGGAATAGTGAAGGACAGGGAAGCCTGGTGTGCTACAGTCCATGGGGTCGAAAAGAGGCAGATACAACTTAGCAACTGAATACCACCACCTGAATTCAAGAAACCTAGCTGGCCTGCATTCACACACAAGCCTTATGTTCTTGAGCAAGTAATTTCTCTTTCTGTGCCTTAGTTTCCTTACATATAAAGCAAGGGTGTTGGGCAAGATTTCTCAGACTCTGTCTTCTTCATTTCTGAGTGTCTATATTGGTCTAAACTCCAATTATCTTCCATGTTGTAGCTAGAAAATTCATTCTGGAGCACATGGTTGGCCTAAGTTCTCCCTTGTTTAAAACATATCTGCAATTCCCTGTTGACTTCAAGGTGAAATCCATGTCTATAAGTGAGGCATCCATGGCCCTTTAAGATCTGGCTCCCATGGATTTGCCACTTCCACCTGCCACCTGCAGACGTGGGTGCTCAGTTGCGTCCGACTCCTTGTGACCCTGTGCACTGGAGCCTGCCAGACTCCTCTGTCTGTGGGATTATCCAGGCAAGAGTACTGGAGTGGGTTGCCATTTCCTTCTCCGGGGGATCTTCTTGACCCAGGGATTGAACCAACATCTCTTGCCTTGCAGGTAGATTCTTTACCACTGAGCCATTGGGGAAGCACCCCTGTCCCCCTGCAGCCTAGCCATATCAGACCACACAAAGCTCTGGAAACTTGCCACAGCCTCCAGACCTCAGTGAAGGCTGCTTTTTCCCACCTGGAACTCGTCTGATCCCACTGCTCCTTCAGCTGGCTACCTCTTATTCACCCTCCAGGTCTCAACTGGAAAGTCACATTTTTCTGAGAATCCTTCTCACCACCCCCTCTAATCCTGGGGGAGGACTGCTGTCATAGCTCTTACTATAGGATCGTGTGATTTCCTGTTTACTTCTCTGTCTCCCCTACTGAATCATAAGCAATGTGAAGGAGCGAACTATGTCCTGCTTGCATTGTCCCAGGCCCTAACATGGTACCTGACATGTAGCAGACAAGCAATCATTTTTAAGCAGGTGTGCTGCTGCCCAGAACATGGCATTATGCCAGCACATGTCTTCTTCCCAGGAGGCAGGGAGTGGACCACATTTCAGAGGCTCTCTAGTGAATCGATTCAAACTATTTCTAAATGATGGTTATTCTGCTTTCTAGAAGACCTAACTGTCTCCCAAGGGGGTGGAATAGACTCCCTGTGCACCCTATCTTCCCTTGTATCTCTGGTGTAGCCCTTTGTCTTTAGGACTGGAAATCGTGGGGACTTGACTGCTTTTTATTTTTTCTTTTTGCAGCATGGTAACCCTCCACCAAGCGCACACGTCCCATTTTAGTGCATTCTGGCAAGCTGATTTCCTGTTCCCATTCAGTCAATCATCTTCCATCTCTGGCAGGAAGGAGAATACACAGCTTTGCATGTGCCAACCCCAACATATTTCTAATTCTATCAAGCATGGCTGGATGCATGCCACCTATGCCATAGGAATTTAAGATGCTTAAAAAAAAAAAAATGTGTGTGTGAGTGTTTCACAGCCAGGACTGGGAGTGTTCAGGCTGAATTATGTATGCAGTATGGCCGCGCCTGCATCTGTGAATCACTCTTGGCTGTTAGTCACTAGTTAAGGACCACAGTCCGATCTGATGGTAGCAAAGAGGCTGCATTGCTGAGACATGCCTGGGAACCTGGGTACCAAAGATTCCTGAGTGATGAGTTAAGAGTGAATTGGACTGAAGGACAATATCAGGTCCAGTGTGAGATCAAGTTGGCTGGGTATTCCTAGTCCATTCTTTGTAGGAAAGACTCCACAGTGAGGACAAAGGGAATTTGTGAAGGGACGAGCTAGTGGTCTTCAGTATTGGCAGCGATCCATTTATCATTTCAAACCTTTGTGATATATGAAAACTGGCCCTCCTTCTAAGTTCCATTTTTTAAAATTTATTTTTAGTTGGAGGATATTTGCTTTACTGTGTTGTGTGGTTTCTGCCATACAACAGCCATAAGTATGTATATATGTCCCCTCCCTCTTGAACTGCCCTCTCACCCCACCCCATCCCTCTGTGTTGTCAGGTATCTGCTTGAGCTCCCTGTGTTATGCATCTGTTTTCATATGCTACTTTCTCAATTCATCCCACCGTCACCTTCCCCTGCTGTGTCCACAAGCCTGTTCTCTATATCTGCATCTGTATTCCCATCCTGTATATAGATTTTGACCACAGCTGCGTGTAGATCTACTTTCTGAGGACTTCATTGTGTATCTGAGCAGTGTGTGTATGTGTTTAAACCTTTTTCTTCTTTCAGTTCCTTAGCTTGTTTTGAAGTTTCAGTAGGTGTCTCCCAGGACTCATAATCTAACTCCTTTCTTGTCATTTATTCTCAGCTAAAATCCACAATGTCTTTTCTTTTCTATCAAGAGTGATTTTGACCCTTATCCTCCCTTCTTTACGCTCTGATATTTTTCTTCCATTTCTCCTTGGAACATAAATTTGATTTCCTACCTGCACAGCCCAGCATGAACCTGATGGTAATTACTCTAATTTGCAGCTACATAGGAAAGGTGATGGGCGAGGACTGAGCCACTATTTCATTCAACCTAAACTCCTCACCTGCTAGCCCCTTCTCCTTAAAATGCCATTACTTATCAAAAAGACTGAAGCCTAAAATAGTAGCTGCACTAAAATTTTTATTGAAGTTTCCTGTATTTTTCTGATAGCTGGGAAAATCTTTTCTAAGAGGATGGAGAGGTTTTTTTCTCTTTACTTTTTCTACTTTAGCCTATGTTAATTTTGCTCTTTTCTTGCTATCCAATTTTCTTCTCTTCAGTTCTGTTCTCAGCTGGATCCTGGTGTTTCACTCCACATATTGAACTAGCAGAGCAATAATATGTTATGATTAATAAGTGGCTTGACGGGCAGGAAAAAGCAAATCTCATTCATTGCATCAGTGCTGCTGTGCAAATTTTCTATTTTTGAAAAATGTATATAGTCAGCAGGATGGTTTTTGTCTAGCTCCTTGGCCCTTAGCTCCCTGGTTTAGCTGGCTATTCCATTTCTCTTTGCCTGCAAACTCCAAGCTTGCACAGCTTGAGGATAGTTTCCAGAAATGCTTAATGCTTCCTCACCTTAGAGACACTTGCTTATGGAGGCTATATCCCACATCACATCACATGTATCCACATCCCACTTTAAATGCAGTTTTATAGTAGACCTACATGAGAATTTTGACTTGAGTTACATTTGACTGGTTGACATAAGAATTCTATATTTAAAATGGAAAACCAACAAAGACCTACTGAATAGCCCAGGGAAAGGAAGTGAAAGTGTTAGTTGCTCAGTCCTGTCCAACTCTTTGTAACCCCATGAACTATAGCTCACCAGGCTCCTTTGTCTTTGGGATTCTTCAGGCAAAAATACTGGAGTGAATGGCCATTTCCTTCTCCAATAGCACAGCAAACTTTGATAACTGTTATATGGCAGGCTGGATGGGAGGGAAGTGTAGGGGAGAATGGACACATGCAGATGTATGGTTGAGTCCCTTCCTTGTTCCCCTAAAACTATCACAACATTGTTTGTTTATTGGCTATACCCCAATAAAAAATAATTGTTAAAAATTTTTTTTTAAAGAAGAAATTTTGCTGTGCTCCCAGCCCTCTCCTGGATCCTGACTTACATACAATGTACAATTTTTTTTGAAAGTTGCTCATTCATGTCCAACTCTTTGTGACCCCATGGGCTATACTGTCCAAGGAATTCTCCAGGCCAGAATACTGGAACGGGTAGCCGTTCCCTTCTCCAGGGTATCTTCCCAACCTAGGGATCAAACCCAGGTCTTCCACATTGCAGGAAGATTCTTTACCAGCTGAGCCACCAGGGAAAACTAATGCTACGAGCCAAGTGTTCTTATGATCCAATTTTCTAACTTGTTGACCTTTGTTGCATGTTGATCTGTTTCTCAATGTTCGTCTATTCTCTGTTGTTTTGTTGTTCAGTTACTAACTCGTGTCTGATTCTTTGTGCCCCCATGGACTGCAGCGTGCCAGGCTCCCTTATCCTTCACTGTCTCTCTGAGTCTGCTCAGATTCATGTCCATTGAGTCAGTGATGCTGTCTAACCATCTCATCCTCTGCTGCACCTTCTCCTCCTGCCTTCAATCTTTCCCAGCATCAGGATCTTTTGCAGTGAGTCAGCTCTTACGTGTCAAGTGGCCAGGGTATTGGAGCTTCAGCTTCAGCACCAGTCCCTCCAATGAATATTCAGGGTTGATTTGGTCTGATNCTGTCTCTTATACACATCTCCTTCAATCTTTCCCAGCATCAGGATCTTTTGCAGTGAGTCGGCTCTTACGTGTCAAGTGGCCAGGGTATTGGAGCTTCAGCTTCAGCACCAGTCCCTCCAATGAATATTCAGGGTTGATTTTGTCTGATTTGGTCTCCTTGAAGTACAAGGGGCTCTTAGGAGTCTTCTCCAGTACCACAGTTTGAAAGCATCAATTCGTTGATGCTCAACCTTCTTTATGGTCCAACTGTCACATCCATACATGGCTACTGGAAAAACCATAGCTTTGACCATATGGACCTTTGTTGGCAAAGTTTTGTCTCTGCTTTTTAACACACAGAAGAGGTTTGTCATAACTTTCCTTGATCTCTATTGCATGTTGATCTGTTTCCTCTAGGGTGTTTTATTTGCAAGGTTTAGAATAGCAAAAGTTTTCCCCTAGATCTCTAGAATGTTTGCCCCTTGAAATCATAGGTTCTAAGTCTGCCTCCTCTAATATGGTATCCGTGAGTCACTGAGCACTTGAACTGTGGCTAACCTGAGTTTTGCTCTAAGTATAAAATACATCTTAGTTTCATAAGAGTTATAATAGCTTCATCTGGTTTCTGCCTTCATTCAAAGTATGACATATGCCATCATTGCCAGGGAGGCAATGGTGTTTATCTGATACCCACTGACACAGATATTCACTGAGGGCATGCTTCATGCCAGATGTCAGGCAAAATGCTGGAGATTAAAGGAGGACAGGAGAAACAGCATCTTTGCCCAGGGCCTCTGCATCAGAGCCAGCCAAAAGCATATATGGCCATATATGGCAGTCTAACCCATACCTTGCCCACTAAGTGGGATTCTAGGGCAGGGTGGTCATACTTGAAGGAAGGGATTCATTTTTCTTATTCACACATGGAAATCTCTCTCCAACCATGTCTCTTGGAGACTGCATTTATCTAACCATGTGCCTTGAACATGAGCCTCTATGGGCCTCCCTAGCCCAGTTTCTGGCTTCCTTGATGACTCAGATGGTAAAGAATCCACCTGAAATGTGGGAGACCTGGGTTTGATCCCTGGGTTGGGAAGATCCCCTGGGAAAGGGCATGGCAACCCACTCCAGTATTCTTGCATGGAGAATTCCTATGAACAGAGAAGCCCAGTGGGCTACAGTCCATGGGGTTGCAAAAAGTCAGAGATGGTTGAGCCACTAAGCACACACAGCCCGGTCCCCACCCTCACAGGGTGGGTAGATCATGAGTCCCAGGCTCCTGAGTGACTTCTGGAGCCCTATGTCTGTTAACCCCACTTTTTGCCTAGATTCTAACCTCTGACATGAATCCCTGAGCCTGGTACCATCCAGGCTTAGTGTTCTGCCTTGCCTGACCACAGACTCATGACCTAAGGCTGGTTCCAGCCTCCCCATGTGGATCTGCCCCAGTGGGGCTGGCCAGTAAGATTCCTTGTTTGTCCTCTTATTACATCTGAAATGATCTTGTCCTTTACTGTTTTCTTGATTCCCGTCACTAGAATGCAAGCTCCTTGTGTCCTGTGCTCTTTAGGGCATGTGCAGCACTGAAAACCCAGCGTGGGTGTACGGGATGCTCTGTGACTCTGCAGTGCAGAGTGCAAATCTATCACACTGGGATGAGGGAGGAGCTGTTGGTATACTTATGCCCTTTTGGCCACTGTTTCATTTGTTATCAGTTTCATTTCTAATATCTGATGGCCTGACTTTCACACTCCCAGACTTCGCTGGGAGTGTATGGATCCTCCCCCTTCCCCACCACCCCTTTTCCCACCCAAGCTATGGGGACAGAGCTGCATTGATGCCTGGGGTCTGGTGGGCATGTGTCTCTGCCATCCTTCAGCTTTGCTCTTGTCTCTCCATCTTTTCTGAGCAACTACAATCTTCACTGCATCTCAGCCCCTAGCCCTGTGCCTGGCATGTAGAAAGCTCCAGATAGATATGCACCGAGTAGTGTGTGTCTGTGTGTGTGCATGTGTAAGTGTGTGCATGCTCATTCATGTCCAATTTTTTGCGACCCCACAGACTATAGCCTGCCAGGATCCACTGTCCGTGGGGTTTTCCAAGCAAGAATACTGGAGCGGGTTGTCATTTCCTACTCCAGGGGATCTTCCTGACCCAGGAATCAAACCTGCATCTCTTGTGTCTCTGGCATTGACAGGTGAATTCTTTACCACCGTGCTACCTGGGAAGCATACTGAGTACTGATGTCACCCAAATGGAGGGTTTAGAGGGAAAAGACCATGCAAAGTGCTGTGCTGATGGAGACAGAGCCTCACCCTCCACTCACAGCATCCTTGGATTTTGATGGCAGAGGGCCTTGCCCAAGTACCTAGAAGTGACACATTCTTTCCCTTCTTCCAGGTGTTTCTTAGAGAAGACTTTCCTTCTGAGCTGTGCTCTAGGATCGTTAACTCAACCTTTACATTCCACCTTCCACTGAGGGAGAATTCTACCTGTATCTGGGGGCATTACTTATTTTTTTCATAATTACGCCTGGATCTGCCACTGATGGTATTTACATGTCCTTAGACAGTAGGTTGGTCGACTTTCAGATTGTTCTTGGTAGTGGTTCGGACAGTAAAGAAACTCTCTGCAGTGTAAGAGACCTGGATTCAATCCCTGGATTGGGAAGATCCCCTGGAGAAGGGAATGACAATCAATTCCAGTGTTCTTGCCTGGAGAATTCCATGGACAGAGGAGCCTGGAGGGCTACAGTCCATTGGATCACAAAGAGTCAGACACAACTCAGTGACTAACACACACAGGTGTCTACAGAGAGCTCTGAGCCATCTCCACATGGGGATGCGAGGGCCCTGTTCCTCTCTTCCTTTTTCTATGATCCAACGGATGTTGGTCATTTGATCTCTGGTTCCTCTGCATTTTCTAAATCCAGCTTGAACATTTGGTAGTTCACGGTTCATGTACTGTTGAAGCCTGGCTTGGAGAATTTTGAGCATTACTTTGCTACCATGGGAAATGAGTGCAATTGTATAGCAGTGTGAACATTCTTTGGCATTGCCTTTCTTTGGGATTAGAATGAAAACTGACCTTTTCCAGTCCTGTGGCCACTGCTGGCATACTGAGTGCAGCACTTTCACAGCAACATCTTTCAGGATTTGAAATAGCTCAACTGGAATTCCATCACCTCCACTAGCTTTGTTCGTAGTGATATTCCTAAGGCCCACTTGACTTCACATTCCAGGATGTCTGGTTCCAGGTGAGTGACCACACCATAGTGGTTGTCTGGGTCATGAAGATCTTTTTTGTACAGTTCTTCTGTGTATTCTTTCCACCTCTTCTTAATATTGTCTGCTTCTGTTAGGTCCATACCACTTGTGTCCTTTATTGTGCCCATCTCTTCATGAAATGTTCCCTTTGTATTTCTAATTTTCTTGAAGAGACCTCTAGTCTTTTTCATTCTATTGTTTTCTTCTATTTCTTTACATTTATCAATGAGGAAGGCTCATTTCTGTCCTTGTTATGCTTTGGAACTCTGCATTCAAATGGTATATCTTTCCTTTTCTCCTTTGCCTTTAGCTTCTCTTCTTTTGTCAGCTTTGTAAGGGCTCCTCAGACAGCCATTTTGCCTTCTTTCATGTCTTTTTCTTGGGGATGGTCTTGATCCCTGCCTCCTGTACAGTGTCACAAACCCCCATCCATAGTTCATGAGGCACTCTTTCTATCAGATCTAATCCCTTGAATCTATTTCTCACTTCCACTGTATAATTATAAGGGATTTGCTTTAGTTTATACCTGAATGGTCCAGTGATTTTCCCTACTTTCTTCAATTTAAGTCTGAATTTGGCAATAAGGAGTTCATGACCTGAGCCACAGTCAGCTTCTGGTCTTGTTTTTTCTGACTGTATAGAGCTTCTTCATCTTTGGCTGCAAAGAATATAATCAATCTGATTTTGGTATTGATCATCTGGTGATGCCCATGTGTAGAGTCTTCTCTTGTGTTGTTGGAAGAGGGCGTTTGCTATGATCAGAATGTTCCCTTGGCATCTAGATCAGACCATTGTAAGTGGTTCTCTGTTAAGTGTGTCACCAGGCACAGAGGATGTCTGGCACAGAAAGTTGAAGCTGAGTTCTTGGCATGTGACAATGACAGCACTTGTCCCCAGCTCCTCAAATTATGTTTTTAAACTGTTTCTCAGAAGTGAGTGACTGTTCATTTGTCTGATTGTCTGCAAGTTTTGTGTGTGTGATGTTGGCACTTCTACCCTTTTGGGAGAAGTTGTTTCAACTCAGGTTCACAGTCCCTTGTCCTAAGCTAGGGCTTTAGGGTGCTGTATAAATCAGATCCTGTCACTTCCCTGCCTCAGCCCTGTGTGCATGCCCACCCAGTGCTGAGCAGAGCCCACACTCCTTGCCCTGGCTCTGAGGTCCTGCGTCACCATGGTGTCTTCATAGCCGCAATTTGGTTTCTCTTCCCTGCTGGGCACCTCAGGTTCCCTCTGGCCTTTGCACCAGTTGGCCCTCTTCCCAGAACTCTTTCCTTTGTTACCCTCTTCCTTCTTATTTCTTTTTCAGTTCTCCATTTATTTGTTTTTTACTTTTTGTTTTATATTGGAGCCAGTTAGAGACTTCACTGGTGGCTCAGATAGTAAAGAACTCGCCTGCCAATGTGGGAGGCCCAGATTCGATCCCTGGGTTGGGAAGATCCCCTGGAGAAGTGAATGCCAACCTCTCTAGTATTATTGACTGGAGCATTCCATGGACAGAGGAGCCCAGTGGGCTACACCCCATAGGGTCACAAAGAGTCAGATGCGACTGCACAACTCACATTGCCATTAGCCAATTAACAGTGTTGTGATAGCTCCAGGCACACAGGAGAGGGACTCAGCCATACTTACTCTTGGATCCATTCTCTCCTAAACTCCCCTCCCATCCAGGCTGCCGCATAACATTGAGCAGAGTTGTGTGCTAAACAATAGGACCTTGTTTCAGGTCTCTATTAAAAGTCACTTCAGAGATGTCTTCCCTAACTACCCCATCTAAAGTTATGATTTAATCCTCCACTTTATTCTCCATCACAATACCCTTTGTATTTTCTTCAAGGAACTTGAAATGACTTGTAGTGATCTTGTTTATTTTTTTGCTTGTATTTTCTTAGTCTTACCCATAAAACCAAGAGATGGTAAATATGTTCTATAGACCTAAGGTGGCTACCATGTTTTAATGACATTTTTTAAATTATATTTGATTTACAATATTGTATAGTTTCAGGTGTGCAGCAAAGTGATTCCGTTATATAACTGAAAGGCTCCCCATTCTCGCATGCACACACACACATACACATATATATGTATACTCTTTTTTCAGATTCTTTTCCATTATAGGGTAACACTGAGTACTGAGTAGAATTCCCAGTGCTATTCAGTAGGTCTTTGTTGGTTATTTATTTCATACATAGTAGTGTGTATCTGTTAATTCCCAGCTCCTAATTTATCCCTTGCCTACTTGTTTTTATAAAGTTGTATTGAAGCACAGCCACTCTCATTCCTTTACTATCACCTGTGACTCCTTTCCTACCACACAGGCAGAGGTGAATAGTCATTACTGAGGACTGCAAACCTGGGAAAATTTACTCTCTGGCTCTTTACAGAAGAAGTTTGGTGACACCACTTAGGACCATATAGTCATGTGGACAGGGGGCTTGTTTTGCCAAACTTGTTTACCAGTGTGTCACCAGGACCCAGTACATGCCTGGCACACAGCAAGTGTCCGTTAAGAATGAACAGGAAGGAAGAAAGAAGAAAAGGAGAAAGGGAGGGAGAGAGGAAAGCAAAAGAGCTCTGTCATGTTTCTGTATCACTCTTACTTCTGCACACTGTTTTGGCTCAGTAATTTACTTCTGGCTTTGGGAGCTGTGTGCCATGGGGACACAGAAGCATGCCCTTGACTATGAGACTAGGGCTCCGTGAATAGAGTAGGTACTGTAGCCAGATTTGTAGAAATGCTCCCCATTGACATCACCCCAGAGTGTCGCCCAAGAGTCTAAGCTAGGGAATAAGGCAGCATCATAGCTAGATGACCGTGATCAAGTCACGTCACGGAGCCTCAATTTCCTTATCAGCAAAAAGGGAGAGTAATAGTCGTCCTGCCTCACTCCAACGCTCATGAGCAGAAAAGAAGGTAATGCATGAAGAGTGCCCAGGGCTGTGGTGGGTCCAAGAGGACCTCAACCAAAGTTCCTCCACATTTTCTATGTGCATCCTTAGAAAATAAAGCCTTACTTTTTATTTCTATGTGTAGATTTGTCTCTGGGAAGGTGCTGTTTCTTTCCTCCCCTCCCTATCCTCAACATCAGGAACCCCTGTGCAGCTTTGGGGCTGTTTAAGTGTTAGGATAGCAGTAGAGGTGCTTGGTCCTCAGCACTTTCTCTGGAATGAAAGCAGTGTGATATGGTCTGTGGGGGAGTCAGCACTGGCTGAGAATGCAGATATGCAGTGGCGCGTTCTGTGCCAACTCTGTGACATGAAACTGAGGAGTATGGGGACAGATGAGCCAACATCACGCTACATTCTCAGCTTAACTTTGTAAATTCTGTCTTTATACAGATAGTGACATGTAAAGAACTTTAAGAATGCAGATGCACAGTTAGCCAGGCTCTGAGATCAGACAAATGAGGGTGACAGTTGATGATATTTATTAAATGTTTACCCTGTGTTTGGCATTTTTCTATATTTCCATGTTAAAAGTGATTATCCTGTTTTCCACACAAGGGAATTGAAACTCAGAGAAATTGAGTCACTGTCCCTGAATTGCACAGCTAATAAATGAAAGGGCAGGGCTTCCTTGGTGGCTCAGTGGTAAGGAATCCACCAGCAATGCAGGAGATGTGGGTTCAAGATCCTCTGCAGAAGGAACTGGCAACCCACTTCAGTATTCTTGCCTGGGAAACCCCATGGACAGAGGAAGCTGGCAGGCTGCAGTCCATGGGTTCACAAAGAGTCGGACATGATTTAGCAACTAAACAACAAATGAAAGGGATCGACTGAGAACCCAGGTGATCTGTCTGCAGTCTGAGCTCCTAACCAAGGTGCTGGGGAAGCCATCCAAGCTCTTTGGCTGATGAGCTCTGAGGTCTTGGGCAACCACTGAACCTTTCTGAACCTCAGTCTCCTGTGAGAGTTTTGGTGAAAACCCAATGAAATCGTTAATGAGAAAGGCTGTGCACAGTGGAAGCTCTCAGTGGGACAGTGGGACAGAGAAGACAGCAAGGCATCTATTGGTTGGGTCTCTGTGGCCTCTAGAATCAAGGGAGTTTTGCCCTGAATGTGTCCCCTAGTTTAAGAGGAAGGGCAAACCTCAGTGGTTTTGGTGAACTGTGAATCTGGCCATGAACATCCAGGGGAGGGCGCTCCTATCTCGCTGCTGAGTGGGTTGCCTGCAGCCTCACTGTGTAGCTCCAGCAAGAAGGACTCCGAGAACAGTCTCGACACACAGCCTTCAGCCTCTCAGAAGTGCTGGGCTCCAGGCTGTGGCAGTGTGAGCAGCAGCCCTAAGCCTGGATCCATTAGGTCGCCCAGACTCAAGGCATGTTGGTCACATGAAGGCCGCTTGGACAGCATGTGAGGGGGTGACTGAATTTGTCATGTTTCAGCTATTTGGGAGGCAAGGCAGTGCCCAGTCCACTTCTGGAGCTAGCTCTGACCGTCCCCATGGCTCCCTTTCAACCCTGGGAGGAGGAATGACCCCGGGACATTTCTAGAACTGGGAAGGAGGTAGTTCAGATTTTTGAAGCCATTCTCACCTCTCTAGCCTGGAGTGCTCGTGAATCCCACATTCCAGGTGTCCATATCAAGTCCCCATGCCTCGCACCCCCCACCCTCTACAATCACACTTCAGCCTGCTCTGTACTTAACTGCTTTCATCCCCCCCTCCCTCTTCCATTTACTCATCTACCATTAATGATGACAATGATTTGATGGATTTCTCCTTTCACATATCAGATTGTCATTTTAAAAATTGTTTATTGGGCTTCACTGGATCCTCAGTGATCATTGCAAAGAAAGAGGAAAACAATAGAATGGGAAAGACAAGAGACCTCTTCAAGAAAATTAGAGATAGCAAGGGAACATTTCATGCAAAGATGGGCACCATAAAGGACACAAGTGGTATGGACCTAACAGAAGCAGACAATATTAAGAAGAGGAGGCAAGAATATGCAGAAGAACTACAAAAAAGATCATAACCCAGACAACCATGATGGTGTGATCACTTACCTGGAACCAGACATCTTGGAATGTGAAGTCAAGTGGGCCTTAGGAAGCATCACTATGAACAAAGCTAGTGGAGGTGATGGAATTCCAGTTGAGCTATTTCAAATCCTGAAAGATGATGCTGTGAAAGTGCTGCACTCAATATGCCAGCAAATTTGGAAAACTCAGCAGTGGCCACAGGACTGGAAAAGGTCAGTTTTCATTCTAATATCAAAGAAAGACAATGCCAAAGAATGCTCAAACTACCACACAATTGCATTCATTTCACACGCTAGTAAATTAATGCTCAAAATCCTCCAAGCCAAACTTCAACAGTATGTGAACTGTGAACTACCAGATGTTCAAGCTGAATTTAGAAAATGAAGAGGAACCAGAGACCAAATTGCCAACATTTGTTGGATCATCAACAAAGCAAGAGAGTTCCAGAAAAACATCTACTTCTACTTTATTGACTATGCCAAAGCCTTTGACTGTGTGGATCACCACAAACTGTGGAAAATTCTTCAAGAGATGGGAATACTGGACCACCTGACCTGCCTCTTGAGAAATCTGTATGCAGGTTAAGAAGCAACAGTTAGAACTGGACATGGAACAACAGACTGGTTCCAAATTGGGAAAGGAGTGCGTCAAGGCTGTATATTGTCACCCTGCTTATTTAACTTCTATGTAGAGTACATCATGAGAAACACTGGGCTGGAAGAAGCACAAGCTGGAATCAAGATTGCTGGGTGAAATATCAATAACCTCAGATATGCAGATGACACCATCCTTATGGCAGAAAGCAAAGAGGAACTAAAGAGTCTCATGATGAAAGTGAAAAGTTGGCTTAAAACTCAATATTCAGATAACTAAGATCATGGCATCTGGTCTCACCACTTCATGGCAAATAGATGGGGAAAAAGTGGAAAGAGTGACAGACTTTACTGGTTTGGGCTCCAAGATCACTGCAGATGGTGACTGCAACCACGAAATTAAAAGTCACTTTCTCCTTGGAAGAAAAGTTATGACCAACCTAGACAGCATATTAAAAAGCAGAGATATTATTTTGCAAACATATGTCCTTTAGTCAAAGTTATGATTTTTCCAGTAGTCATGTATGGTTGTGAGATTTGGACTATAAAGAAAGCCGAGCACCGAATAATTGATGCTTTTGAAGTGTGGGGTTGGAGAAGACTCCTGAGAGTCCCTTGGACTGCAAAGAGATCCAACCAGTCCATCCTAAAGGAAATCAGTCCTGAATATTCATTGGAAGGACTGATGCTGAAGCTGAAACTCCAGTACTTTGGCCACCTGATGTGAAGAATTGACTCATTTGAAATGACTCTGATGCTGGGAAAGATTGAGGGTGGTAGGAAAAGGGGATAACAGAGGATGAGATGGCTGGATGGCATCTCCGACTCAGTGGACATGAGTTTAACTAAGCTCTGGTAGTTGGTGATGGACAGGAAAGGCTGGCATGCTGCAGTCCATGGGGTCACAAGGAGTCAGGCATGACTGAGCGAATGAACTGAAATGAACTGAGCTAGGTCTTAATTGCAGCACACGGGATCCTCGATCTTTGCTGCAGTATGTGGAATCTTTAGTTGAGACATGTTAACTATTAGTTGGGATCTAATTCCCTGCCAGGGATCGAACCTGGGCTCCCTCTGTTGGGAGTGCGGAGCCTTAGCCACTGGGCCAACAGGGAAGTCCCTACCAAGTTGTCATTTCAGTAGAAACTTTCAATATCTTGACCCCTAAAAGTGATGACACAGTGTCAGTTTAGACGTGGTGTCAGCTTATTTTTTTAATCTAACATTTTTTGAGAGCTTACTGTGTACAACAAAATGCTGAGAACCTCTAATTTTGTCCCCACAATAATTCTGTAAGGTAAGTGCTATTGCTGCTGCTGCTGCTGCTGCTAAGTCGCTTCAGTCGTGTCCGACTCTGTGCGACCCCATAGACGGCAGCCCACCAGGCTCCCCCGTCCCTGGGATTCTCCAGGCAAGAACACTGGAGTGGGTTGCCATTTCCTAGTCCTGTGCATGTATAAGGAAACTCAGACCAGGAGGTCAGCCAGCTCACTCAGTGACCATTTGGAGGTGCTGTCTCAGATGCAGGAGTATGATATACAGACACCACACCCAGAGCTGCTCTTCCTGTCCTGCCTCTGTTGGGATCTGCCTTGGTCCGCTTGGCTGCTGTAACGAAATACCATAGACCAGGGGGCTTAAGCACAGACATTTATTTCTCACAGTTAGGAAGACTGGAAGTCTAAGATCAAGGCTCCAACTGAGTTACTTTCTGGCAAGAACTCCCTTCCTAGCTTGTTCACGGCAAATTTTCTCTCTCTTCTTCTTCTTCTTTTTTAAAAAATTTCTTTATTTATTTGGCTGCATCAGTCTTAGTTGCAACATTTGGGATCTTCACTGTGTTATACGGGTCTTCTGTTGTGATGCACAGACTCTCTAGCTGTGGTTCACAGGCTTAGTTGCTTCAATGGCCTGCAGATTCTTAGTTCCCCAACCAGGGATTGAACCCATGTCCCCTGTATTGAAAGGTAGATCTTCAACCACTAGACCACCAGGGAAGTCTCTCTTCCTCTTCTTATAGAGTCACTAATTCCAGCATGAGGGACCTACCCTCATGACGTCATATAACTTTAATCACCTCCCAGAAGCCTGATCTTCAAATACCCTTACACTGGAGGTTGGGGCTTTAGTGTATGAACTGGGGGACACAATTCAGATCCTAGCAGAGTTTTGGGCTTGAGGAGGGTCAGCAGGTTTCAGTCAGGGAGTGGGGATGTGAAGAACAAAGATGGGCTGCTTCTTAAATACCAACTTCACCTGAGTCTAAATTGCAGCTCTGCTGCTGTGAAAGAGTGACCTTGCCAAGGCAGTCAGCCTGTCTGATCTTTTCTTTCCTCCTCCAACAAATAAGACTGGCAGCAATGATGGCAAGCACCTTGTGGCTATTCAGGGTTCTCTTTGAAGGTAAATCATTGGCTCAAACATTAGCTAATTAGCAACCAAACCAGGAGGGTCCAGCCCAGTCCCATTGGCCAGATGGATGGTAATAATACTTTATCATCAGTGTGTACTCTTTCCTAGTTTGCAAAGAGGTTTCCTGCATGTGAGCCCAGCATGGAACTGCATCGTTAATTCTTCCACTAACTTTAGGATGTCATCTCAGGGTCCAGTGGACATGAGACCAGGGCACACTTTTGGCAGAGTTGTGTGGTGGGCTCATGATGGGAAAATCGAGTTTGCAAGACCAGTTGAAAGGCAGCCACGTTCTACTCCACAATTTTCCAAAGAATATTGAAAATGCAAACTTTAGATTAAAACCAGCATGTATTACCTTCTTACCAGCTACTAGGTCCTATGCTAGATAGTTGTTTTACATGTAAAATATTATTTAATCCTTACAGCAAGAAACAAATCATAGCATGGGCTAAGATTTAAAAACCCTAGGTTTTTGTTTGTTTGTTTTAATATTTATTTGGCTGAATAATCAGTCCTGAATATTCATTGGAAGGACTGATGCTGAAGCTGAAGCTCAAATACTTTGTCCACTTGATGCTAAGAGCCAACTCATTAGAAAAGACTCTGATGCTGGGAAAGATTGAACACAAGAGAAGGGAACGACAGAGGATGAGATGGTTGGAGGCATCACCGACTTAATGGACATGAGTTTGAGCAAGCTCCAAGTTGGTGATGGACATGGACGCCTGACATGCTGCAGTCCGTGGGGTTGCAAAGAGTCAGATAAGACTGAGCAAATGAATTCACTGATTTATTTGGTTGAGCTGGGTCTTAGTTGTGGCACACGGGATCTTCATTGCATCTGGTATCTTTCATTGCAGTCCACGGATTCTCTAGTTGTGACGTGCAGGATGTGCAGCGCTCAGTAATTACTGTGTGTGGGCTTAGCTGCTCTGTGGCATGTGGGATCTTAATTCTCTGACCAGGGATCAAACCTACGTCCTCTGCATTACAAGGTGGATTCTTAACCACCGGACCACTAAGGAAATCCCCCAAATCATAGGTTTTTAAAAATGGAATAGGTCAAATTTCACAGTCGAATAGCAGTTTTTCATTCTTCCCTGACCCCACCAAAGGTTTGGTAGTTATCATCAAGGCAGGACAGTTGGAAGGCCCAGATGCCAGCTGATAGACTTCCCTTTGGTTTCTTTTTGTCTTACTCAATGATTCTCAAGCTTTGGACTGGGTGAAATTTGATACATAGGATTGAGAAAACAAAGCCCAAAGCCAGGGTGTAATATATGCAGTTTATAAGGGTAATTTTTGCCTTACCTACTGACAGTAAATGCTGACCTTTTCTTAGGAGCAGAACACCCATGAGGATGTTTGACCAGGATGGAATCTCAATTCATCCCAGTTTGTCAGGTCTAATCCTCCCACTTTACAGAAGGAAAAACTGAGTGCCGTCGGGAACAAATGGATCATGGTGGGTTGCAATACTGGAGTGGGTTGCCATTTCCTTCTCCAGGGGTCTTCCCAACCCAGGGATGGAACCCCAGTCTCCCGCATTGTAGGCAGACGCTCTAACCATCTGAGCCACCAGGGAAGCCCTGTGCTTAGTATAGAACTGGAAATGTTTTTGTGGCATTGGGTTCTTTGCCTGCTGATTAAACATCTGACCTGTAGTGTGACTAAAAATGTGAAGGTTTTTGAAAGAATGTGGTAGGTTGGTGTCCTAGAATTGGGAAGGAAACAACTTGACATTATTGTTTGGAAAACAGTTGACTTCAGACTTGACAGTATAACCAGAAAGGTACCCATGGATGGTATTAGCCTTGGAAAGTCTGTCCATGTCCACATGTACCCCAGAGTTCATTGCAGTACTATTTACAGCCTCCAGGACATGGAAGCAACCTAGATGTGCATCAGTAAAGGAATGGATAAAGAAGTTATCCATTCTACCATGGGTATTATAAAAGTTATCCATATCTACAATGGAATATTATGAAGCCATGAAAGCAAATGAATGTGAGTCAGTTGAACTGAGGCAGATGAACCTAGAGCCTGTTATACAGAGTGAAGTAAATCAGAAAGATAAAAACAAATATCGTATATTCACGCATATATGTGGAATCTAGAGAGATGGTACTGATGAGACTATGTGCAGGGAGGAGTAGAGATGCAGACGAAGAGAACAGACTTGTGGACACAGCAGGGGAGGAGAGGGTGGAGCAAATTGAGAGAGCAGCATTGACATGTATACGCTACCACAAGTAAAGCAGATAATTAGTGGGAAGCTGCTGTATAAAATGAGGAGCCCAGCCCAGAATGCAATTATGCTCTGACTAAAAACAAAGGAAATAAAATATTGGAAGTATTTTTAAAGAGAAAAAAAGTCTGGCTATTTAAAAAGCCTTTGCTAAACTGAGAGTCTCAATCTTTTCTAGAGAGATCAGATAAGGTGAGCCACCAATGAAAAACATTCCGCTTTAAATGCTTTTTAACATTTCTTCTTTCCTGTCGGCTAGATTTGGGGTTTTCATAATGAGAAGGCAGTCTTGCCCAAGGGTTTGTAGGGGAGCAGTAGAGAGCATTTATTCCCTGTCTGCAGACCTTTATCAAGAGTCACAAGAATAGCTCAGGCTTACCCTTGACTGTTTCCACCACCAAAGTCCAGAGCTTGGGTCCCCTGCCCTCAGCAGAGTCTGCAGGGGCTAGAGACAGATCAGATCAAGGTAAGCTGATTATGTTAAGGTCATCACTTTCCCTGCTCAGACAGTTAATTATGGGACACGGAAAGGTCAGCAGGGATTTGCAGCCACCTGGTGTGTGCTTGTCAAGCTTGGACCAAATGTTGGAGTTTCTCCCAAGACTTGATGCCGGTGCCCTGAGGGGTGGCTTTCTTTCCGTCTTCTACTCTGCTTGTCTTAGACCACCATGAACTCAGCCTTCTTTTTATAAGCCAGCAGCGGACAAGGGCTGGAGTCTTTTACTGAGTATACAGATTAATTTGAGTTAGGGAGAGTCCGTCCCTGTGTGGGATGTTGGTATAACGTGTACCTGTTAATGTCTCAATAGCTGACACTTGAGGAAAACTTTCATCTTAGGGGACATTAAGGGACTAAGCCTTCCCCAGTGGCTCAGTGGTAAAGAATCTGCCTGCAATGCAGAAGTGCAGGTGTGTATGCTAAATCGCTTCAGTCCTATCCGACCCTTTGCGACCCCATGGACTGTAGCCTACCAGATTCCTCTGTCCATGGGATTCTCCAGGCAAGAATACTGGAGTGGGTTGCCATGCCCTCCTCCAGGGGATCTTTCCAACCCAGGGATCAAGCCCAAGTCTCTTATGTCTCCTACATTGGCAGGTGAGTTCTGTACCACTAGTGCTACCTGGGAACCCCACAATACAGAAGACACAGGTCCAATTCCCGGGTCAGGAAGATCCCCTGGAGAAGGAACCGGCAACCCACTGCAGTTGCCGGTGATTTGTGCTTGTATATGTAATTTTCTCACAGGGTTTGGGTTTCATCTTACCTGAAGATTAGGTTTAATGTCAGTAGATGTTCAATCCCCATCTTTTGTCCTTGGGCTCAAGGGTCTCTGAACCTGTATTTCCATGGAACAATACTTTTGTCATTGTCATGTCTGACTCTTTGTGACCCCATGGACTGCAGCATGCCAGGCTTCCCTGTCCATCACCACCTCCTGTAGTTTGCTCAAACTCATGTCCACTGAGTCAGTGATGCCATCCAACCATCTGCTCCTCTGTCGTCCCCTTCTCCTCCTGTGCTCAATCTTTCCCAGCATCAGGGTCTTTTCCCATGAGTTGGCTCTTTGCATCAGGTGGCCAAAGTATTGCAGCTTTAGTTTCAACATCAGTCCTTTCAATAAATCTTCAGGACTGATTTCCTTTAGGTTTGACTGGTTTGATCTCCTTGCTGTCCAAGGGACCCTCAGGAGTCTTCTTCAGCACTGCAGTTTGAAGGCATCAGTTCTTTGGTGCTCAGCTTTCTTTATGGTCCTACTCTCACATCTGTACGTGACTACTGAAAAAACCATAGCTTTTGCTATACAGACCTGTGTTGGAAAAGTGATATCTCTACTTTTTAACATGCTGTCTAGGTTTGTCATAGATTTTCTTCCAATGAGCAAGCATCTTTTAATTTCTTTTAAAACAATACTTTAGTAGATTGCAAATTCCTCATGGAGGAAAGACTCATTGGAGAGTATTGGCAGGATTCTTGGGACAGAGGACATGACATGTGCCCTTGTGGCTTCCAGTATCCATGTATCCTTCTACTGATAATTTTGTCTGATCTTGCTTTCAACCTGTGGGCCCTTGGAGTGACTTCAGCCCTGACTTAGTAAGCATTTGACTTAGGTTTTAAATAAATAGAGCATCATATTCTGCCACAGTGATTGAGTCTGGGATGGGCACAGGAGCTGATAACAGCAGGAAAATCAAATGGGAATGCCTCACTGTCTTTCACTTGATCACAATCTGCAAATATGTCTAGTCTAAAGCTGTGGCAGCAGTTTTACCACCATGAGGCAAGAGCTGGCTGAGGATGAGGCCCAAACCAGTGGAAAGAGAGCCAAGAGATGGAGTGGAGAACCCTCATGTCAAACTTTGCCTACTATGGGTAATTGAGTTTGTGCATCTGTGTTACTTCGGAAAAAGCAAGAGAGTTCCAGAAAAACATCTATTTCTGCTTTATTGACTATGCCAAAGCCTTTGACTGTGTGGAT